>JACWBX010003664.1:0-25954 GCA_014622435.1 Polypedilum pembai
ATGTTATTTTATAGTGTATTTTAGGACAAATCCAATGGTGTATGAACCATTTGTATTAGGCCAGTTGTTGACGAAAAATAAGCATTATAAGAAAAATCAATGTTTTTGCATTCAATATTTCGATTGCTTATAACTTTTTAACTACAAATGCTAATTGAATTCTGCTTTCAGTTTCTTAGAGTGCTTGAAAGAAAATTAATTTATGGTATAAGAAATAACTTTCGTCAATATAAAAGTAATGAGAAAATCGATGATAAGTTTATAGTCGAAAAAATCAAAATTTTACAAAATATTTAGAGCCAAATAAAAAGTATTAAATGGACTTGAATCGAAACTAAATATACCCGAAAAACTGCTCAGGAGTCATACAAATTACATACTTTTTACCTTTTGCTGATTAAATATATAGAAATCGAAAAATATGCAATAAAATGGAGTAACAAAAAAAGGCTAATCTTCAAGAAAATCTTCTAGGAATTTAATATTTATTAAAAATAGGCTGGAATATTAGTTGGTATCGGTGCCGGGCCAATGTGGGCCTCAAAGGCGACATATTTAACACAACTTGGACAAGTGTATGCTAAACTTACTGAGCAATCCGTAGAGGCAATCATTGTGCGATTTTTCGGATTCTTCTTTTTGGGTAAACATTAGAAAATTAAAAAGTACGATATTATTATAGCTATATTTTTCTATAGCATGGCAGTCGGCAGAATTGTGGGGCAATTTGATTTCAAGTTTAGTGCTTTCTTCGGGTGCTCATGGTGGTGGTGGAAATGCTGAGAATCATACAAACTTTTCGGAAGCAGAACTTGATTACTGTGGAGCAAATTTTTGTGTCGCTGATACTCACGACAACTCAAACTTGCAACGACCACCAGATAGTGAAATTTTCATGATTTCGATAATATACATATCGTGCATTGGCGCTGCTGTTACAATCATTGCACTTTTCATGGATCCTCTATCTCGATATGGTGAAAGAAGACGAGGAAGTATATCAGCACAACAAGTTTCTGGAATAGAATTGCTTGCTGCTACATTCAGGCAATTGAGAAAACCTAATCAACAGTTGCTTATACCTCTCACTGTATTCATCGGCATGGAGCAGGCGTTAATTGGTGCTGACTTTACACAAGTATGTGTTATTAATCAGCAATGAATGAAATTATTTAAGTATAATTTTTTTAACAGGCATATGTCTCTTGTGCACTAGGGTAAGTAATTATACAACTAATCTAAATTACAATATGTACCATCAAAATATAGAAAAATTGAGTTTTCCGCTTCATAACTTTTGATTAAAATCAATTAGACTCTAACATTAAAAATATCCACCCATTCTCTTTAAAAAAAATCAAAAAAGCCATTTTTAAATGTTCACGCTTGATTCTTTTGAGTTTTTTTCATATAATCATTTTTATAATTAAAGGAAATTTTTTTCATAAACAAATTTTTGAATTATGAAAAATTAGTTAAAATTGATTAAATTTTGAATCAAGTTAATTAAGCTTATTAGAGCAGTGGTTAAAATAAGTAGAAAAAGCTTATAGTACTTAATTTTGAAAACAAAAATTTTTATTTTTAAATTTTTTTATTTTCATTCCTAGATTCTAATATCTGCATACAGTATTAGGAATAAAAGTTTAATAAGAAAAAATTTATAATTTAATTTACAGTATACATCAGATTGGCTACGTTATGATAGTATTTGGTGTAGTCAATGCAATATGTTCTATAATATTCGGTACTCTGATGAAATACACAGGAAGATTTGTGATTATTATTTTTGGAACGGTAGTTCATATGGGAATCTTTTCTTATCTGCTTTTTTGGCGTCCTCACCCTGATCAGAAATTTGTATTTTTTGTTATAAGCGGCTTTTGGGGTATAGCAGATGCAGTTTGGCAAACTCAAATAAATGGTAATTTACACATATTAAGTAGTTCACCTAAATAGAGAGTTTTTCTCGTCTCCTTGTTCGGGAAAAGCCATTTGGCTGGAACAGTTTTGAATAGAGTTTTTGTCTAAAATTTATGAACAAAAAAAAAATAAAAAATTGAAATTTTTCTTGAAAAGCAAGTAGACCATAAAAAATCTTGGCCAAGAATTTTGTACATGAAGGTAAATTAAAATCGTTTTGAAAAATTTGGAAAAATATTTTGGCTGAAATTGTTAAGTCAAAAACTTTGTAGAAAAATCAACTTTAAAAATTAAAACCCAACGAATTTTTTTGAAGGTTAAAAACGTCTGGCTGAAAATCTTTCGGCAAAATTATTCTTATCATAATTTTAAGGTCAATGTCTAAATGATTTGAAAAGTATTTCAGTCAAAATATTTGGTCAAAAAATTTGTCCAAATTTTTTAAAAACGATTTTGATTTATTTTTATAAAAAATATAACCGTTAATTTCTAAAAGTTTTTGCTCAAAAATTTTGTCCAAAAAATTTAGCCAAAATTTTTTGGTTCACTTTTCAAAAAAATTTTCAATTTTTTAATTTTTTTTTGATCAAAAATTTTGGCCAAAAACTCCATTCAAAATTGCTCTAACCAAAAAACCCCTACTCCATAATTCATGCATAGTTTCTAATCTGTTTTTATTAAGAAACTATTAATGAAGAGACGGAAAAAATTCTATTTAATTCTTCAGTACTTAAAATTTGTCTTCATACACTTACGAACATTACAAAAACTATTATTCAGGTTTATATGGTGCTCTGTTTAGAAGAAATAAAGAAGCTGCATTTTCAAACTATAGACTTTGGGAATCATTAGGTTTTGTGATTGCTTATGCATATTCAACATTGATTTGTGCAAGAATGAAACTTTATATTGTAATGATTGTTCTCGGATTAGGCACAATGTGTTATATCCTTGTCGAAATTCGTCAACTAAGAAAGGTGAAATTTTATATCTATATAATATCAAGTTATCTTGAATCTTTTAATTTCTATTTTGATAGGAACGAAAGCAGAAAGAACTTGAAAAGAAACTCGAACAACCAAATAATCAATTACCAGTTGAGCCAAAGAAAAAGATTGAAGATGAAACTGATGATGAAAAAGATGAACTTGAGGAAGATATTGTTGTCACTCATTTATAACAGAAGACATAGAAACGAATTTATTTATTTAGAAAAGAATATTAACTTTCACTTAATTATGTAACAAGTTTAAATTAATACAATCATAGTTATCATTAGATTTACATTGCTATATGTATATAGATTATGCTGCATATTATACATCAATCAACAATGAAATAAAAATTCATTAATAAATTAAATTGAAAAGACTTGAGTCAGAAGAAAAGTAAAAAAAATACATTACTAAAACTCACAGCTAAACGCACATTTTGTTGTTGATGACGACATGTTGACTTAAATTAATTTACTCCGGAAAAAAATAGTATAAACAGTACAAAAAACATTTCTCTATTTTTTGAGGAATATCATTTGATGTTTTGTTTTGATTTTTTATTGTCTACTGTGAAATGCCGTGATGATATTTGATGATTTTTTTTATCGAATGAGCGTGATCTCTTTAATTTTTCGTTTTCTATTATGCATGCCGTTGATTGATTCAATTTCACCTGTATATTTGAATGCGAAGGAATTTTGTTTAACGAATTTTTTTTCTTTACATTCAATGATGCATTTCCTTTATTAATATTATTTGGATATTTCACTTTTGCTGTTTTATTCAATCCATCTGAAGGTAGATTTGATTTTGATAATTTTATTTGAGGAGACTGTTGTACTGGCATTGTCATTATTTTGCTTGATGTTGATGCAATAGAATTTGGAAAAGAAGCTGTCGAAGCGGATGGTGAAGAGACAACTGAACTTTTCTTTACTACATCTGATTTGCTTTCTTCATTCAATCGTTTGAGTTCTTCGGCTTCCTATATTGTAAATAAACTATATCAGAAAGTCTTCGAAAATGTACCTGATTTAAGGTCGCTAGATCAACATCACAAATATTCATAGTGTCATCATTGTTATGAATTCAAATAAAGAATTAAATAAATGTATCGTGTATCTATCAGAAAGCCAAAAATGATTTTAAAAACTCACCAAATGTTTTCTTCGTTTTTTATCTCTATTACTGATATGAATAACAAAAAAAGTATAAGCAAATAAAATTAATGCAGGAACCAAAACACCAGCCAAAATTGTAGTTTTTCTTTGAATAACATGATAAAGAGCCAAACACATTAGAGACAAAAAAATTATTATTGCAATTGATCTGCCAGTCTGTTTCCGTTCTTCCTACATGAAAATTGAAATTAAATAATTTATAAAATAGGTATCCAAAAAAAAAAAAAATTTGCGCACTCACTCTTGCTTTTTCTGTATCTTCTTCACCTTTTTCTTCATCCTAAAGTAATTTTTTGAAAGTAATTTTTAAAAAAATAATTTTTTAGTTTAACTTACATCAAAATTATTACTCTTAGGTACAATAGAGTTTGTTGAATTGATTATAATTGGAGACATCTCAACAAATATTTTTGCACTAGAAAACTTTTCACTTTTCTTTTAATTTTCTTCTGCTTTATTCGATAGCTGACTAAAGAAAGAATTACGGAGAGAAATAATCTTCGATTCACGAAACTGATCAATGTGTATATATGAGGAGAGAGAGAGAGAGTGAGAGAAAAGAAAAAGAAAAGTAAGTAAAATTTCAAATAATTTATAATTAAAACATGCCGTTTTGCATTGGCAATCTGTTTAAAATCATTTTTTAATTTTTTCATGGTAATAAAAGCTTCAATATATATATATATATATATATATAGAAAACATGAATCTTCTATGGTGAGCACAGTTTCGTTTGCATGCACATGTGATTTAGAAAAATCAATGAGTACATTCAAATGAATGTTTATATTTTGTTTTGCGAACCCTAAAAATTCATTACATTTGAATTTAAAGTAAAATATTGCTAATAAATCAGCAAGAGTAATTAATTAACACTTCAATCTCTATGATATTTATGTTAATAAAATTTATTTGAAAATGTGTCATACACACACTTATACATACAAAATAAGGAAATAGCTGAAACGAAAATATTAATTTATAAACACACATGTTGTTATTCAATGTTTCCCTTGAGTCATGAGTAATACTGTTTGTCGATTACCTATTTTTTATATATTTCTTTGAAAATTAATTTAAATAAAGTGAAATCAATTTACTTTTGTAGAGTAATTAATTATATAATTACGTCAATGGTGGCATGTCAATGGAAGAGAATGCAATGGAAATTTATATAAAAGCAAAGCTAATAAATGAAAATTAAAGAAAAACAAATAAAACACTGATGTGAATTACATCTTCAAAATTCTTAAGTGAAATATTTATTTTATAAAATTGGGTGAGTAAAAACACAAAACCTACCTAATTGTAATTTTTTTTTTTTGAATTTTCAAAAAGTTTTGAAAGTATTCAACCCATAAAAACCTATTATTGTGTTTACCTTCTTGTACCTTCTTCTAAACTAATGTGTTTAAAATTTTTCAATGTATTATAAAAAATAGCAAATGTTTCTTAGAATTCTTTTTGAAATTAATAATGAAATGCAACGTTCTTTGACACATGATTTCCGCTTTATGTAGTAAAAATGATAAAAGCATTGTAAAAAAATTATTTTACATGTATAAAAACTAAAGAAAAAATAATTTTACATGTATAAAAACTAAAGAAAAAATAATTTTTTAATTGACAATAATTTTAGTCTTTAATTATAGGTCTTACGCAAATATAACATGTTCACACCTGTTTTATGTTATTTCGTTATAATTTATGCACTGCAGCAATTAATATTTGCAAACCCTATTAAGAGTGAAGATGTTATAGATTTATCTCATTTGGGAGAAAAATTATTCGGAAAACCAGATTATAATTTTGGTAAAGAATTAAATACAATAAACATAGATGAAAATCCGGAAGAGAAAGGCCCGTACGTTCAAGGTGATTTACTAGTACCCGAAAATTCTTCACGAAATGGTATCAAAAATGAATCATTGAGATGGAAAGGTGGTGAAATTCCTTACATTGTTCGTGGAAAATTTAGTAAGTTTAGGTGTTAATTATTTATTAGAGTAATATAAAAGAGAAGTATTGTTGTAGGCTCAAATGAAATGAAAATAATTCAGTCAGCATTCAATCATTATCATCAACAAACTTGCATAAAGTTTCTACCACGTCGTCCGTCACACAATGATTATATTGTTATTGAAAATGAACAATCGGGTTGTTGGAGTTCTGTTGGAAGAGTTACTGGAGAACAAAAAGTAAATTTGCAGTCACCTGGTTGTGTCACAAAAACAGGGACAGTTATACATGAACTTTTACATGTACTTGGTTTTTTACATGAACAAAATAGGGAAGACCGAGATAAATTTGTGAAAATCATAGAAGAAAACATTCGCTCCGGTTATGAAGTAAATTTCAAAAAAGCTGTACCTGGAGAGACAAGTAATTTTGGAGTCGCATACGACTATGGTAGTGTGCTTCACTATAGTGCTAATGCATTTTCAAAAAATGGAAGTCCTACTATTAAAGCCACAATGAAAACAACAGAAAAGATGGGACAACGAGAAGGATTTTCAAAAAAAGATATCGAGAAAGTAAATACGATGTATAAATGTAAGAAAACAACAGCTGAAGCAGATCCTGATATCATGATATCAACAATCAGTCCACCTGCTCAATCACCATCGATTTTCGGCAATATTCTTGAAATTATTTTTCCTAATTCAAGCATGGACGAAGAAGAAATGATAAAAACATAAATAAGTTAATTTTATTGTTTATTTATTTGCTTTATTTGTACAAGATAAATATTAATATTTGAAGAAATTCTAGACTATGTTATTTATTTAGCTGCATCTTCATCTCTATCTCTGTTGTCGATCATTGCTCTTGTCATAAGGCAACGAAGGAAAAAGTAAGCTTTTGCACATGAGTCCGATATTGATGCAGCAACTGAATGTGTGGTAAAACAAGTTCTTACAATTTAATTGATTGAAATTACAATTATTTACCCATTTCATTATTACAGTCATCGACCATTTCTTCGTCTTCGAGTTCATAGTAATTGGTTACTTTTTCACTATTAATTTGATTTCCTTCTCCCATAACACCTATTTTTGTTAAATAGCAATGAACATAGCACATTGGGACCTTTTCTGATTCATCACTAAACGAGCCAGTTGTGTTCAGATCGTGCAAATATTCTGTTTTAAGTAATTAACGAAAATTATCACAGATTGATATGTAAGTATTCTTACCGATTTTTATTGGAAAAGATTGGTTGCATTTTGTCATGATATCCATTGTATTGATGATATCTGTCATTGTTGATATTCAAAAAAATTTAGTTTTTTAATGAAATTTTATTACCTTTTGATTCTCTTGTATATCTTATATGTTTTCCAGAAGCAAACAATAAGCAAAAAAGACACAAAATAAATATTTTAAGTTGATACATTATTGAAAATTATTATTTAACTGTTTCCAAATGCAATTTTACGTTACATTTATATAGGCTTACAATCAGATTTAAACACGTGACACGCAGTAGTTTTAGAGAAATACAAATGATTAAATTATAATGAACAAAAACTTTTTATTATTGCTATTCAATCTGTTTCATAGACCTTTTGCATCAAGTCATATTGTGACAAATTAGTGAATTTTAAATGATGTTTTTCCGCTGTAAATTTAAATTTTCTCATTTATTTGTTGTGAATAGAAAATGATAATAAAATTTAATTCAGTAAAATTTAACTGTTTCACAAGTTACAGATGACTCTATATCAATTTACTTTTTTCAAACAATTTCTAATGGTTTCTAAAATAATTACATTGCGCCTGTCTAAAGCTTCCAAATGAGGTTCCCAGAGAATAGGGTTAAGAGGATCATTTTTCATCGACTCATTTAAGGCTGCAGATAATTTCTTCTCTCCAACATGGAAGCTAAATTAAAAAAAAGAAAAATTTAATTATAAAGCTCAAAGTAGTGATGAATAAATTTACTCCAAAAGTGTTTTTAAAGTAGATTTCCTAATCATACAACATTGTCTAAGTGGCGAAAGAATAGGTAAATTATCGTGAAATGGAAGACCAAATGAGCGACCATGATCGAGGTGAATTATAAATGTGTCATTTTCGTTGAAGGTTCTATAAAAAAATATTGTTATTTGTATTTCTGTGTATTCTCTTTTTCACTGACTTGAAAGTTTCGTAATGATGTCTATCCTCATTTCCAATAAAAAAATCTAAAATAGCCATGTCCATCATATCTAGCATTCTTCTGCCTGAGTCATAAGGAGGAATTTTGCGAACCTAAACCAAAAAAATTACTAAAAATTCTGTAAAGTCATTTATACTAACAATTTCACAGTAGTTATCATCTACTTCCCACGGATTGAGTCTTCTCTTATCATATGATCTACGCCATGGACTTCTCCAAACCTAAGAGCAAAATTTTAATAATATAGCAAACAGCAATGAGAGAGAGAAAGAGTTTTTACTTTTCTATAAGCTTTTTTGTGTCGAGGCAAAAATGCGGCAAATGAACCTTCAAGCATGTGAGGATTACCACAAATACCATGAAATGAGTCACAATATGTGTCACAGATACCAGTAAAGCAAACTTTTCCAGCCGGTGAAATATAAAATGTGTGGAAGAGCTCATCTTCAGCTATTGGAAAAAGCTCAGAGGTTAAATTTATGCTGCGTCCAACTACCGGTACAGCTCGACGAAACCCAAGAATTCTAAATAAAATATTTAAAATCAGTATTATTTGCATTTTCTAGTAATGTATCATTTACTTATCTAAATGATATGCAGCAATTTCACCATTATGTCTTTCATAGTCGTTAAAATAAAAATGGTTAATGTTTTTCTGCTGCGTGCGTGTGTTTCTCATTGGCTTAAATAAAGCTCTATATCCATCACTATATTTAACAATCATTTTAAATTGTGTGCCTCCTTCCTTTTCATAAGCATATCTCATTGTCTTTGTTGCCAACTTGTGTAGCAGTTTTTGAACTACCCAATCATCCTCGGGATACATTTCATGTTGGGTAATAGCAGCTTGAAATAATTCAAGATATGTTGAATATTTGCTGTAAAAATTTATAAAGTTAAATAAAGATTATTTCTATACAATTTGACACTAACTCCACTGTGATATTTAAAATTTCTCCCATACTTGGATTCGATTCAACATTCAAATGATGAGCATCAAAAATGATGTCTTTATATTTTTCAGGAACTTCCTTTCCATCTACAATCGCTCTTAAATCTTTGTATGGATCATTCATCGTTGGAGGAATTATCACATCTTCTTTTTTAGTGATAATTTTTTTTGGCTTCATAAGTGGCTCAGTGAGAATGATGCTGCGTATGCAATGAGAAATGAGTTGGAAGCTTATGATTTTTCTAGGTTAATTGATGTGACAACTCACGTTGGTCTGCTATCAAACAGTCTAGCTATTGCACTGACAACACCGAGTCCAGAAATAATATCGAATATCACGGCAAGCGTAAATACACCTATGGATATCCAAAAATATTTGACACTCTTTTCAACAGGATACTGCTTAAGTGCCATTTTTGACCAACTATACTATCTATAGATCTGACGAACTTGATCGATATTGATCGACTGAAATTTTTTTATAGATAGTAACTAAAAGAGAGTGAGAGAAGTATTGCGAAACAATTGACACAGGTGATAAATTTCAATACTCAATAAAGTTTCACAATGTGATGTGATAATGAAAGAGTGATCTTTGTTGAATGTATTTTTTTATTGATGAGAGTAAAAAATTTTCACAAAGTTTTATCCTAACAATAAACCCCAAAATTTTCTTTTTAAATTGAAAATAAGATTTAAATTTTTAAAAATTTAACTTCATTAATTAATTTTTATTTAAGAGTTCTATGCACCCCATGCACGTTTAATATAATCAGCACCTTTTTCTGCGATCATTATGACAGGAGCATTTGTATTACCAGAAGTTACAACAGGCATAACACTAGCATCAATAACTCTTAAGCTCTTAATTCCATGTACTTTTAACTCATGATTGACTACACTCATTGGATCACGTGCTGGGCCCATTTTACAACTTCCTTTAATTTTCAAGAATTTAAATTACAATTTTGAAAAGTTTTAAATAAATAAATATTGATTTTACCTGCTTGATGATTTTCAGCTCCTGTGTTTTGACGAACTGCGCATTCCCAATATTCCTGCAAAAATTTTGAAAGAAAATTAATCATAAAAATTCACAATTATAGAGGTAATTTAACTGACTTGACTTCCAAATGTAAGATTTTCACATGCAGGTACTGGAGTTTTATCCAATTCCATACCATATGCTTTCAATGCGGAAGTTTCTGATAACTTAATGGCAAACTTTATGCCTTCAACCAGTGCTTTGATATCACGCTCCTCATCAAGATAATTTGCGAAAATCTTTGGAGCATCATGTGGATCACTTGATTTCAGTGTAATATATCCTCTACTTTTGGGATGAAGATACGCTGGGAAGATTTGAATTGATCGTGAATAATTGCTGCCCAATTCACCAACTTGTCCACTAACAGCGCAATCAGCTAAAAATCCTCCAAAATAGTATTGAATATCAGGCTCATTAGGTTTTTCTGCATATTTTGTTGCAACTAAAATTAGGATTATAGATTTCTGAATTTGTAAATTTAAAACAGAAATTTTCATACTTTTGCCGGTAACTGATGAGACACCAGTTCCACTCATTAGTCCATCTCTGAATAGTAAATATTCCATGGCAGTTGCCCAATTAAGAGCTCTTGTATCAGTATCATTGATGAAAAAGTTTATGAAATAAGCGACGTGATTGTGAAGATTCCTTAAGAATTTATTTATAAAAGATTTGTAAAATATAAAAATACCAGAAAAATCTTACTTTCCAACACCTTGTAAGTCATGCACAACTTTAATGCCAACTCTCTCTAATTCTTCTCGTGGTCCAACACCACTCAACATTAAAATTTGAGGACTGTTTACTGCTCCTCCTGCTACAATTACTTCTTTCTTCGCATTAATACGTTGTGTGTGACCATCATGTGTTATAATTTCAACACCAGTAGCTGTTTTTGATCGTGGATCGATGAGAACTTTTGAAGCAGTCGTATTGACAAGTATGTGAAGGTTAGGTCGCTTAGATGCTGGGCGTAAAAATGCACGAGCTGCACTATATCGGATACCATTCTTATTGTTCGTTTGTGCGATCATAAAACCAGTTTGATTACCACCATTGAGATCTTGAGTTTTATATCCTAACTCTTCACCAGCTTGCAAAATAGCTTTAGAAATTGGTGGATTGTATGGGAATCGAGACACAGGCAATAAACCTCCAGTGCTATGAAACTGTGAGTCAACTTCATTTATTTGCAAATTATCTTCTGATTTCTTGAAATATGGTAAAACATCATTCCACTTCCAACCTGGATTACCGTTTGCTTCCCAGTTGTCGTAATCAGATGGATTTCCTCTAATATACATCATACCGTTAATCACAGATGTTCCACCAAGTACCTAAGAAAATTGTAAATAAATATAATTTTGATGAAAAAGATAGTAGAGTTCGACATTATGCAGATAAGAAGAAATATTATACACATAATTGTTCTTTTTATCTGCCTCATACCGAATCTTAAAGAGAAAAATGAAAAAATAGAAATTTTTGGAGGACATAAGTCTTGAAAAAAAAAACAGTTTTTTATTCAGAAAAAAAGTCTGAAATTTTGGTGCTTTATTTAATAATTAATTTCCCTTGATTAGGTTCTTGCTGTACATTATTTTGTAAGCAATTCAAAGACGGATTAAATGGTGTAAAAATCATAGTAATTAATTAAATATTTTTCGGGTTATGAGCAGCTTTGTAAAAATTACTATTTTGGCAATCATGAAATTGATTGTTCATAATTCCTAAATTATAAAAGATATTAAAATTCTGCGTTCGTCTATAGAAAGGATTTGAATGAATCTCAATTTTGAGTACAAAAGAAAATTTTATTAATGCTTTACAATTCTCAAAATCGATATTGAAATTTTCAGACAAAAATGACAAGTTTTCAAAAAATTTAGAGTGAAAAATAGAGTTGATTACTCAATACAAATAAAAGCAATTTGTGTTTAAAAACTGATAAAAACCTCATTAGAAAACACTTTAAACGGTTTGTGAATTGATAAAATTAATTATTGAATAAAGCGATAAAATTTCAGACATTTTTCTCTGAACAACCTGATAAAAATTTAAAATATTTTTTTAAAAAAGGCTATATTTTTGAGCTTGAGACCACTTAGATTTTCGGCTGAAATTTTTCCGCCAAAATTATTTTGATTTGTTAGAAATTTCCATTTCATGAGCATTTCTTTCAATTACTACTCACTTTTCCACGGGGCCAATAGCAACGTTGCTCATGCGAAGATAAACAAGCACCTTTCTCCGGTTCAGTATTAAATTTATAGTCAATATCGCTGCCTAGATAATTCAAGAACATACTCGGAATTTGAGCTCCAGTCGGCTCGTCAGGCCCTAATTAAACATTAAAATAAAGTGCGTAAGTTGCATGTGTGAAAGAAAACGTTAACAATGAATTTAAATTCACACAATTTGCAAGCTTTAAGTAGCAGAAAAGAAAGCGTCATTTTAAAAAGAAAAGAAATACAACGCAAACAAGATGTTAGTTTTTAAAAATTTATGTATATGCGAAGTAAAATACAAAATTTAATTCGCTCACTATCTGATTCAGTCAAATTTACCATAATTAGATGTTGATTTAAAACAATAAATTGTTTACGTAAATTTTTGTAATTTAATTTACTATAAAGAACGAAGTTCTGAGGAAAATAATGAAAGTTCATTAAGTTTGTAGTTAAAAATTTAACTAATATTTCATATTTTGGCAAAAGTTTGAATTCAATTTCAGTATTAAGAGAGCATCATAATAATTCCGCATTATAAAAAGCTTAGGGCTTTTTAAGACAATTTTGATGGTCGTCTGTCTTTACTACCTATTAACCCTGTTTGCTTTTACAGCGCAACCAGCAACTGAGTAAATTGACAATAGAAAGGTAAAGACATATTGAATGAAATTTGCAATGCAGCTGCTTCAATGAGCACCACTAGTGACCCTGTAACGAATTTTTGCCGTCATTTTGCCTTTTTTTAAGCATTATTTATTTTTGAAAATAAACATTTAATTTGGAGCTGCTTCTTTGTGTATTTGTGGTTGAGAGAGTATATGAGCAGCATAATGCTAATTCATAATTCGTTCGGTCACGAATCAATTTTGTAATATAATTTTGTTGACTGCCGCTACTTCTTTACTCACTTACTTTTTCTTAACTTGAGTGGAGATGAGAAAAAATCTCATGAAATGTTTTCGGTGTGTATTAATCTAAGCAAGATCGAAATTCCGCAAATACTACTTCATTTTTTTCAGGTACGATGACAGTGCTGAGAAAAATAAAACTATGAAACGCAAAATGCGTGCAATCTTCTTCATTTAAATGCAAAAGACCTTTTGTTTATATTAATTTTAAACATTCACATACACACCATCTCAGAAATGATTCAATTCATTGCCCTAATCATCATTTTTCATAATTTTCTAAAGCAAAGGTCAAATGAGTGAAAAAGTAAGAGAGAAAAGAAAGATTTACTTATTAGGGCAATAAATCATAAAATGACTGCTGCAACTCTCTTGTAAATATCTTGAATGCTCAAAGAACGCGGAATGCGATTTTTTGCATTTACCAATTGTGCAATTGTTCGTTTTACCTGCATCACTGAACACTAAGTAACTTACCTGCTTCAATAAGAAGAACTTTCCAATTCGATACTTCAGACAATCGTGACGCCTGATGTAATAAAACATTTGAAACAAGATGGTAAAATTGACTTGCATGCAGCTTTCAAAAAACTCACCGTTACGCTTCCTCCCGAACCACCTCCAATTACGATAAAATCATAATCATAATCAATTTCACGACTAAGTCGCGGTTTGGGTCGATTGCAGGGATCTTCTAAATCACATTGTGATCTAATGAACACCTCAAGCAAGCCCATGAAAAGCATAACTAAATTTTATAGAAAAATATTGTCTTGGTATTATCAATCGGATCGTTAGAGAATTCTGATGGCATGCAACTACGAATTCTCAAAATCATTTGAATCTTCTAAAGTTTGTTAAAAGTAATGTTGAAAAAAAGTTAGTTTTTATTCTTTAATTTAATATTTGTCTAAGAAAAAGTTACTATGCTCATGAAATAAATTTCATTTTATAGTATTTCGCTTTAAAACCTAGGTGTTCTTAAGCTCAAAATGTGTCCGTTAAAAAAACTTTAATTTTAAATCTTCTATCTCTCTTTTTATATCTTTCTCTTCCTAATTTTCATCTTTTCAAAGGGAAAATAACTGACGAAAGGTTTTAAAATTTTGCTATATTTCACTATTTTTCGTCATTGCTTGTAAACAAAAATTTTGTAAATTTTTTTTTTTTCAAATTTGACTAATATGTTATTAACGAATTGTTTTGAATATATAAAAAGAACCAAAAGGCTAAAATTGTAGAGAAAATCTGAATAAATTGTTTTTTTCGTCATTTTTCGTTTTTTTTTCGTCAGAGTTATTTTCATCTTGGATTTTCATTAATTTTTTAGGGGAAATTCGAGGGGGTGACAGCTTCTACGAAAGAAAATTTTTATGAAAAGATTTCGATATATTACGAAAAATTAAGAAGGTTTTCGAAAGATTACGAATATTACGAGGGATTATGAAAGATTTAAATTCAAAATGTAAACAAAAACAAAAATTCAGAAATTTATTTTTCTAAAATTTCACTATTTGCTTAACGATTCTTATCGAAATCAGCACAAATCTGATATATAAGCATTTAAAAATGCATTTGTCATTGTTTCAGATTGAAATAAAAGAAAATTTTTAAATGATATTTAAGAAGAATAGAAAATGCGCAAACAAAATCAAAAATGTGATGTAAATTTCATAACTTTTTTTAAAATTAACCGAAATTTTTTCTGTTTGTCAATAAAAATAACTGAAAAAAGCTGAAAATTTTGGCTTGAATTTATGAAAATTACGAAAGTTTACGAAGGATTACGAAAGATTACAAAATTTTAAATTCTTTCGTAAAAGCTGTCACCCTCTCGGGGAAATTGTTCAAATTTCAATTCATATTTCCAATTTAACGGAAAAAATGGTGTTTGATTCCCAAAGGTAAAATGATGTTTTTTTTGTTAACAAATTTTTAAAGTTTGTATGATTTTGAGATATCGTTTGTGTATCCCTCGGTTTTTTTTCAAATTACGGTCCTTAAGGGTAGTGTGACACTACCAGGTTAAATTTATAAGTTAATACATACATTGTCCGCCACCACATAGGGAAGCTAATGTTTGTCCAGCCGATGTGTTACCAATAGGGCAATCACACGTCACCATTTTGCTTTAGGGAAATGTTCAATGATTGTTTAGAAAACTTTCAACTCACGATTTAAAAAGTTTACAAAATGTTTCGTATACTTTCATGATACCAGAAAGAGAGAGGAGTATAAGACTTCAATGCTTGGCAAATTTTATGTACATTATTAATAATAACAATATAACTCAAAGTTTTTGTGCACAAATGTTGACTTTTTATTTATTGTTAAATAATTTTGTATTTCTTTCAACAGAATTTACATAATCGATCTTCAAATTTTCAGTTATGCCCATGATGCGATGAGTAGCTTGCTGTTTCTCCACCGGCAGTTGGAGCTTCGCTACCGCTTTCGCCACCTCCAACACCAGGAATCGGCAAAGGTAAGTTAGGAATAGCAATTGGCAATTCTGGAAGTTGAGCATAAGCAAATGCAATGAAGAGTGCAGCAAAGAAGATGAACTTGATTATTGCCATTTTTTAGATTGGTTATTAAAATATTTGTTTGTTGTGCTTTGAATGTTTCAAATAAACTGTGATATTTTTTCCACTCTAACTTAGTCTTTATATACATAAATTTCTTTCATTTTTCGCTTCATAAAGACATCCGAAATGCATAAAATTTTTTAAATTTATGACTAATAAAAATAAATTTTTAATGATTTCACACAAAAGATATCACAATGAAAAAATATTCACTAGTTCTATTGTTACTTTGCACTCACTTATTTTAATTAATTAAATAACATTTGCATGGTAGGCTTACAACTTTACGTTAATTTCCTCTTGTACGTACCAATGTCAGCGGAAACGCACAACAATTCTTGTGTCTATTTTAGAGGATTTTTGTCATGCAAAATGGATTATTGCTAAGCAGACACTTTTCTTTTAATTTCATTTATTCAAATATTTTTTTAAAGAACTTATTTGAAATTTCGATACTTATTAAATCCTTCTTAAGTCATTTATCAGTAGTTTAGTGTGTCGTGTAAAAGGTTTGAACTGAGGATTATTTTTATTACTTGCATCTCGTATTTATTCTCCTTATATATATTCAGAATGTCAATGTCAACTGTCTTAATGGTGTTTTAAAATATCTGAGACAAAATATTATAAAATTTCAAAAGTATAAAATAAGTTTGCTTATTTAAAGTTCGTTGACCGAGTTATATATAAAAGCATATGATGATACATATAAAGAATTTCAGTGCATCACGTAGTAGTGAAACCGTAAGAATTTTATGGAAAATATTTCTTTTATAATCTTCAGTTCGCAACAGGTTTATTACTGCATGTACTATTACTTCAAACATTTTTTCATTTTTGATTCATTTTGGTCCAAGAATGAAATTGAGTCATAAAGTTCTCTGATTTTATGTAAAGCAACAACAGCAGTCCAATGTTAATATTAATGACATTTTTATAAGTGAGTGGTTAGTGTGGCAAGAAAAAAAAGGTTCTTTTTCTTTATAAATATGCAACATATTTCCCATTTAATAGAATAACCTAAGTGTTATTGCCCTCAATCGAGACAAGAAATTCTAGAAAAATGCAATGAAATAAGGAAGAGAATTTCTCTTCCATATACATCTTTTGATATTAAATACTTTAGAGGCTTCATCAAATAGTTAGAATAAATTGTTGTAGGTAGTTACTTATTTTTAATTTTCTGTGGAGATAAAACTTTTTTATTCTTTATTCTAGAAGAAATTGCGGTGAAGATTTTAAAATTTTTATTAATTGCATAACTTTTTTCCAACATTCACTTATTGATTAATGTCTTCTTTTCTTGGAACATCCAAAATAATCATTTCCTAAGAAACTTCAAACGATTTATACTTGAAATGTTTAGACAAGAGTCAAAATTGTGCTCTTCATTTGACTTTTGAAATGTGTTACCCTAAAGCACTCATTTGTTGCCAATTCAATTTAATTTGTAAGCTGTTCAATCACTCTCAAAATTGAAAAATGAGAACTTATACAAAAGGTTAACAAGCATTTTGCATTAAAGATCAACAAAAAACCCAAAATGTGAGTGGCTTTTGGAATTTTTTGCTGTTATCATTATTTTTTGATCAATCAATGATCCTTTACCATTCTTACCTTTAAAATGAAATTTATAATAAAGAAATTGAATTCTTTCAAAGAATATATTTCACTTTTTGCACAAAATATTTTGCCTTTATTGTTGAGGCCATTCAGAGATTTCTATAATTTGATTATGTCAAGAAAAGTTATTGCAAAAAAAGTTAATAACAAATACGATTTTAGACCATTGTATTATTGCTCTCTTTAAGTAATAGCACATCATCAGTAATAGTGATTAAGGCATTAAGGACTATGGATAATTTGTTTTTGTAGGACATAAACACAAAACAAAATTTGTTGAATTTCAAAACAACACATCGTAGTCATTCTCTCTCTCTCTTTCGGTGTACTTTTATTAATTCATTACTGATAAACTTTTGCACTTCAAATCAGTTATGAACTTTTCATTATCATGACTTATTACCTTTACAAATAATGTGCTCTCAATAAGTTTATTTTACAAACAATTGCACGAAAGATATTTTTCTTATTATTCTTTGTGGGAATGAATAAATTGCAATTTAACTATAAGGTTTTTATTATTGTTTTTCACACCAAATTCACTTTTAAATTTTAATATTTTTTGGAGTCGACATACAACTCACCGCAGCTCTTGAATAACTGAGAGTTGTCTTGCAAACCTCACATTGCTTTATAATCTTTTTCTTCTCAGACTCTCAAAAAAAGCGAGCCGCTCAAGAGAATAAAATTCAGCAAGATCGTTGCCACTTAGTGTGCTGAAGAGTCAAACAAGAAAAGAAAAAGCTACAAGAGAGAAAGAGCGGCAAATAGAAATTGATGTTCGACTGTTATAAAAAAATTTCAATATAAAGTGATGAATGTCGTAATTTTATTGAAACATGGGTCGCCTTTCAATAGCACTTCATAAACTATTATTATGGAAATAATAATTGTTTTTTCTTCTATTGGAAATTTTATACAAAATTTTGAATGATTTTTAAAAATTACTTTTCATCTTTTAAATGTGGAGATTGACAACTTATTTTTATTTTGTATTGATTAACGCTTATCATTTAAAAATTATATAGCCAGAAAATTTTTTTAGGGATGATTCGTTTTTTTTATTTGTAATGATATCAATAGTTTAAATTTCATAAATAAAAAATTTCGAAGATCTTTTCTTTGTCTAACTTTTAGGCGCAAGTTGTGATGCAAAATTTTTTATCATTATCTTATTTTCACACATTATTATTATTACACGTTTTTTTAAACGTTATTCCATCTGAAATGTCTGTCTGTCTGTTCAGTTACGTATATAAACGTTAATTTCAATCACTTCCCAAAACTTCAAAATTTCAAACTACCTTTGTTTTAAAGGAGAAGTTATGTAGAATAAGATACAAAAAGGTTTTTGTCCACTCAATAGTTTGATTTCCCAAAGCATTAATATAAAAGCAAAACAGGCGAACTTTGAAAAATTCGCCTGTAACAACTCTGAATTTAATTAAAATATCAATTTGTTCATATTTTAATGATCGCATACTGTACAAACAAATAACTGAAATAAAATGACAAAAAGTAAAGAGAGCTTTAATTTTGAATGACAAACTTTATTTTAGAGGTATAAAAAAATGTTTCCAAATTAGCACAAAAATTGTTTCTTTTCATTTCTATTTTAATGCAGTAAGTAGAAGAAATTTACGGTATGGTGAAATTTATAGTTTTAAAGTGAGTTGACTATCACAACTTAAAATCCACTTAAAAAGATTTTGTTTTCAAAAGAGACAAAATTTTCAGAAAAATTTCAACACAAATTCAAATTCTAGAATTTTTACGTACCATGAGAAAATATCACGAATTCAACGATGATTTTGAGCAAGATGACAGGAATGTAATATATTGGTGTCATGTACGAATAGTATAGTTACAATTAAGTTTAATCAATTGAGAGTTGACGGAATGAGCCATCAACACCGAACAAATCATCAACTGCACGAGCGCCGCCTGGTCTCAATGATTCGTTAGCCTTTGAAGCTTCTTGCTCTTTGAACCATTGAGTGTAGTCCTTCAACTTGTTTCTCCATTGTTCTAAAAGGAAAAAAAATATTGTAGCAATGCAAAAGAAAAATTCAAGATTATTTTATCCTACCATTGAGATCTTTGATGCTGCCAGCACCACCACCATATTCTGAGGGCAACATTTCCTTTGGAACAAACTTGTAGAGATCCTCCAAACTGCTGTGAATGTGAATACGATCACGAATTTTTTCTTTAAGGAAAGGTTTGACAAAATTGACAATTGTGTCGACAAGTGGTGAGACATTGATAACATGAACTTCCTTTAGTCTAACTGGATAGGCCTCTTGAACGCAGACCAAGAATTTTTTGACAAGAGTTGGTGTAAACTTGGCGAAATGCGTTGGTGTAGCAACACTAGCATCCATGACGTAAATATCACCTGCTACGCCAGTTTTTTCCTCATATAAACGAACGTCGCCAATCATAAGGGCAACTTTCATGCCATCAGCAACGTTATTTGGCATATTATCGCGATCAACAGCGCGAAGACAAACGACACGACAGCCACTTGGTGTTAGACCTGGAAGGGGTGGCATATCAGCGATATCCATTATTTCTCCCAATTCTGGACGATTAATATCACGATTTGTGAAGAACTCAGGTATAGCGTTACGCATAGCTATTGATGAAAAAACACAAATGGTTAAAATAACTTTTTGTATGAATATACTATAAATATAATAAACTCACTGTAGTACATGTCGAGCTTTTGCTTCACCTTTTCCAAACTAAATTTGCAACCACGTAAGAATGTAGTGAGTCGTTGGTCATCTATTAAGAATAAAATATTGAAAAATCATAACATATAATAAATCTTGAAATCAGATAATGTACCCATGTCTTTTGGCAAATGTGGTTGTTTATCTAACCACTCGCGAATAGCAGCAATGTCCTTTGCAATTGCATCAGCATCTGGTTCACGCAGCTCCTCGCGAATTTTAGCCGACATATCACCGCTTGGTTGAATAAGAGACATCTGTTTTAATAATAAAATAAAATGTAGGCCAATTTTACAAAAACTCAAGTGCATGCATGAATGTAATGCATGTAATGCATTGCATACAAACACAAGAACAATATTATGCAATACGAATGGTAAATTGGAATATGTACTTCTGGTAAATCAAGGTAAACAGGTACGTAGACTTGTTTTTTCTTGCTTTTCTTCTTTGGCTCACTTTTTTCTAACTGGGTAAAATATTTAAAAGAAGAATTTTAGAATTGAACAATTAAAAATGAATTTTGACTATTATTGTTCATGATGAAAATTCACTTTTTTTATTACTTGATTTTGATTATCATCCTTTGGAACTAAATTTTGTAGAAATTTAAACATTTTTATGCGATAATTGCGCTAATTACTACTTTTTATGATCAATATCAGTATAAACAACAAACTACTAAATTTTTTTATAGATGTTTATTTCTCCGAGTATTATTCACTACTGCGACAGTACAAAGTAGAGAAGAAAAATTCGCATTCGAGATTTTAAAATTATAACTTCAATACAACCAATTTTTTCCATCTCTTTCTTGTACATTATTAACACTTTACTGTGATCTTTTCTTATTCAGTGTTGCGCTGTAAAATTATCTTTTGACTCTTTACACACAACTGAACATCTTCGAGTAACGTTCATTAACAATTGGTGTAAACTAAAATAAAAATATTACTCAAGATTCACAAATGATGTGAAGGTCAGCAACGATTTGAGAGTGACACAAAATTATGAGCTTCTTAATGAGATAGTAAAGACGTATTGGTATATAAAATGTAGTGTGAATGAACATAAAAATATAATTGAAGAAGACATCTAAAGAAATGAGGAAGAAAGACTTTATTATCACGCAAATATTTTTTGTATGTGAATTCTATTAAAATATATATGACATTTTGTTTTCTAGCTAACATTGATGTGTTTAATATAATGTTTCAATATTTTTTCGGAATTTCATAATATTTGATTAAAGAATAATACCAACAGTATCTTAAGTAAAAACGTACATCAGTTAAAAATATTGCTAATTTAATGCACAAGTTTAGAATAACATAAACATCTTTCAGCAAAAGCTGTTTTCGTTTTATTTGTATAGAAATGGTGTTAAAAAACTAACTCAGCAAAATACTATGAGAATCATTGATGCGTAACATCACGAATAAAATTAATATAGAATAAATTTGAAATTTATCATGCAGCATTGTGGTTTTGAAAAACAGTAGACAGGAGAACTATAGATATAACATCGATGAATCATATACAAAATAATTTTTTTCGTATGCAATACTTGAGTGGCATTAATAACACATGTGAATCTTAATTTTTCAGCAATAACGGTATATTACTATTTATCTCATGAGCTATAACTGTCAATTTTTAAATTTCACTTCGTGCAATTTTCGCATGAAATCGTGGTGAGTCATAAGTACAATCTTTTTAACACCTGTAACAGCGCACACACGCTCGCTCTTAATATTTATCTAATGTATAGATAGTCTAAGATGAGGTGAAAGTTCACAAAAACAAACTAATTTATTTTTGCAATATTATATTGTAATTACATAGCGGCTACCGAGATTTACTACTTCTTCTCATAACTTCATAAATATTAAATATCATTATCATGTGGTAAGCCGCTGAATTTTAATTTAAAAAATTACCATTAGGGATTTTAACTATTCATATTAAAGCAATAATAAAGGAAATTGTTGTTAATAAGAAGTGGAAATTGTGTAATGGATGAAAGTATATCATTTATTTTGATTTTCATCATTAGGAGTAATGTTGGCTCATTTTTTTGTGAAACCTAATCAAGTGTGTGATAATTATTGAATTTTATTTTTACTTTAGAAAAAAAAATTTAAAGTAAAATCGAAGAGATTTTCTGAAGAGTTAATTGCATACCTTGCAATTTGATTTTTAAGTTAACTATTCTATATCAATATTTTGTACTTTTTTACACTTATATTTTTGTTAATCTAATCACAAACCTTTTACAAAAATTAAAGTTATTAAAATATTTAAACCTGACACTCATTATTTTAATTCTAAAAGCCAAAATTCATTTGATATTTTAAATAAATAACATATTCCAATTTTATTCACTTCACAAGTTCATTATTTTCTCATACCTTAATCGATTAATTAAACTAAAAAGTTGAAAAATGAAAAACAATGAAAAATCAACTAATGTGAGATTGTTAAGCAGAGACTTATATGATTTGCACTGAAAGATAGCTGATGTACAACTAAAGCTTAAACACAAACTCTTCCGATCTATATACCCTCGTTAGCTCGCGAAAAACGCAATGTATAATTGTTTGAAAAAAAAAACGGCAAAATACTTTTTTTTCTTATTGTTAAAAACCTCATAGCGCTACTTTATTGCTATTTTCCTCTATCGTGTTTCTGTTTCTGTAAAGAAATTTCTTTTGTGTTGTCTATGTATTTTTACATTCTTTTTTACCTCTTTTTCTTTTACTACATAAACACGCGCGTCTATGTATGCGCGAATGTGAAAGAAAGTTTTCCATATATTCATGATGTCTGTGTTATATGGAATATGAATTGGTGGTGAATTTTTTCGACTAATGATTTTTCTTTCGTTTTTTTATATCATGTGCTTAATATTTCACTCGAATCGTATGACTACATTTATCTTTTGTAATCTACATATGGGCATTTGTGTGATTCTTTTAATTTGATGATTTACTGCAGTATTTTTCGGTGTTTTGAGGAAATTAGGTCTGCAAAAAAATTACTAAAAGAAAAAGAAAGAACGATATGACTCGTGAATTGACACTTAGAGTGTCAATTGCAAATCTTTAAGCAGAGCTTTTGAAGGTTAAGACAAAACTAAGTAGAATGTTAGAAATTTTATTCTTGTATTATTCCGTTTTTAATCTCATTAAAATCTCAATGTTCAACTCAGAAAACAATTATCTTTATTACCATTGTCTTAAAAAATAATAATAATATAATGTTTTTATTTTTTGCAATTATTGCCATGAAAGAGAAAATGGAATCAATCACATATTAGAAAATTGGATATTATTCTAGTAAGAAACAAAATTAGTTTTTTAGTAAAATCAATCTTTCACCATTTTCATTACATTTTACATTTGTTAAGCGTAAATTTTCCCGTATTTACCTAAGCAGTTAATATCATTTTGAACTTTCGTTTTCATCATTTTGTATTATAGCCCTTCTTTATATTAAAAATTGGTTTCTATTATCATATTTCAAAATTATGCACATAATAAAAAAGTTTGAATGAAAAAAAATGATTATTCAATTTCGCTTCATGCTTCGGCTGCCGATGTTTAATATATTGTTAATGTCTAGGTGGTCTCAAGCCGTCCGTTAAATTCAAAAAAAGAATTCCGAATTTTTGTCGAAGTAAATTTCAAATAAAGACAGTTGCTAATACAAGTTGTTTCATTATAATTTGTAATAAAAAATATCTCCAGTATCCAAAGATTAAGAAGTAATTCAAAAATGGCATGAGTTTAGCTGAAATCAAAACAATTTTTTTCGAAATTTTGTTTTAAAAAAGGATGAAAATTAGAAAGAGAAAGATATAAAAAAGAGATAGAAGATTAGAAATTAATTTTTTTTAAACAGCCACATTTTGAGCTTGAGACCACCTAGGTTAATTTGATAAAAGCATAACATTTCTTACTCATATGATTCATAAGCTATTAGAAAATGTACATATACATTTTAACAGATATACTCTTTATTTAATCTTTTCAACAATTAATTGCATAAAAAAATGCCCGCTTAACTCAAATAAAATGAATTTTTTTATATATTTTTACTCTCTTCTTTTAAATGAGATTCCTCGAATAATTTATAATTATTTCGTATTCGCCTCATATTAATGCGTCTCGAGTGTGTGTGTGTGTGTGTTATATGAGTGTGTATTGCAAAAATAAATTAGTTTGAGTGCGAATACATTTTAATTAGAGCGAGAAATGAACATTTATGATTGTTTCACATAAAATTTTTACTTTTTTTACTTCAAAATATGGTAAACTAAAGAGTTTCTACTCGACTTAATAGACAAAAATGCTGACCACTGTAGAAGGATATATGTGCTTCGCTAATATGGATTTTTTTTATAAAAGTAATTGAGTCTGATTGGTTGCCTACCTACTCTGAATCATACTCTTTTTAGGCAACCTTAAAAATAAAATTTCATAAACATTAAAGCATTACGATAGAGTAAATTTATTACTTCATATTTGTCGAGCATCAATGAACTTTTAACATGAATTATAATTAAATGATATATAATTTATAATTTGAATGTTTAATTTTCACATATTCCATTCAAAACACTAAATTTAATGTTCATTATCAATTATTGTATAAATGATTTTTAACAAACTCTCTTATCAGTGCAAAAAAAAACTTATCGTGATGCACCTTAGAGTGAAGCGAAGCGAAACACCATACATTCCGTATATTTTTTTCTCTTTCTTAATTGCTGATTGCAACGCAGTGTAGAAAAGATTTACTTCAACTGCACAAGAACCATGAAGTATGTAACACAAGCACCCAAGACCGATGCAAACAAATCGAGAGATACTGTGAAAAATTTTGCACCAGAAATAGTCATTGCTTTCTGACACTGTTGACAGACAATTTGGACAAAAGTTTTCGCTTCTTCTGACCCGTCATACCTAGTAGTTCGAACAATAAAATAAGACAGAGTTGTTATATAGAGTCTATATTTGTCTATGTGAATATTTACAAAAAAAATTCCGCTATGAAAATGTAGATGGCGATTCAAAACGATTTAAGCGCCATCTACATTTTCATAGCGGAATATGGGTTAAAATCGAAAAAAAATCGGATAAAAATCATTTTATTGTTTTATTTAGTGTAAATTAGCTAGAGTAACATGGAAAAAATAATGAAAAAATTATTTCTCAAAATTTCGAAAAACATGTTTTTGAGTCAATTTTTAACATTTATGTGCAAAAAAACCTTAAAAATATGACTTTTGCACTGTTAGAAAGCTTGTTTCAAGACTTTTCTAACGATATATAATACTTGTATATTTACTTAATGCAACTGCTCAAACGAGTCTATTCTTAAAGACACCACGCATTTTTATCGATATTGACTCGCTTTTTCGCTCATAAAATCAAAAATATTTAACTAAAATTTACCAAATTAGTTTTATTTTATAGAATTTGAAAACATTTATCTATAAATTTTGTGTTTGTACTCGAAAAATATAATTTTTTCAAGTTTTAGTCACGAATTAGCAAAAAATTAGGTTGTGTCTTTAACAAAATCGTTAATAAGATGCTAT
>JACWBX010003665.1:14383-124556 GCA_014622435.1 Polypedilum pembai
TTTTTTTAAAAACTTACGATATTAAGAAAATATGCTGTTGCACTGGTAGTTGCCAAAATTTAACTCTCCCAACAAGTTTCTTCCGAAAGATCAAAAGCCATATTATTTCTAGAATTTTTTTTGCAATATTTACATCAACAATAATAATTTTCCTCTAACATAATTTTTGTAGTATCAAAAAAACCTGGTAGTTTCAATCGACTGTTTGGGAATTCCGAAAAAGCCCGCGACATGCAACTACGATTTTTCGAAATTATTCAAACTTGAAAATGTTTGTTAACAAAAAACTTAAATAACATCATTTAGTTAATTATTAATGATCCTCGACATAAAAGAAGTTATTATATAACTATTACAGGTTTCATTTCTTATTATTTCAGCTTAAAACTTGAATTATTTTTATTTTACTTCAATATTTATTTTCGAAAACGTGTTCCAAAAATTTCGAATATTCAAAATTTAATCGAAAAGGGGTGTGAAAAAACGTTTTAAATTTATTTTTCAATGGTCAAAATTTGAATTGAAACTACCAGGCAAAAAAATAAACAATTTTTCAATTACTGTAACTGTCTTTCTAGAAACTTAAACTGTAATAAATAATTGAGGAAAATAAAAGTGAATACAACAAAATATTCACGATAAAACGTTAAATTAAGAATTTCATTTGAAATCTACACAGTAATACTTTTTTAGTCAATTAACAGTTATATTAGACACAAGAAAAGCAAGAAAGAAAAGAGAGACTTTAACTAAACGGTACATGTCAGAGATGTGGATCAGATTAAATGCTCATTCTGCCATCATCACATTTCTTTCGTCATCCATCCTCTTAAGAATGCATTGAACTCTCGCAAAAAAAATGATATCATTCGTCTCTCACTCTTTTTCTAGACATATAATTAACGTAAATTGAACCTCATTCTCACCCACATTCAAGTTTCGAAATATTTATAATGATATCATGAACTCCCTCTTTAACTTTAATTAAAATTATTTATTTACACTCACATTGTGTATGATGAAGAGGAGGTTTTTTGGAAGGTGGAGTGAAATGTGCGTTTTGTTAATTGATTTTCTTTTTCATGAATAACTCAAAGTTTTCATGTTAACTTGCCATTTACCAAAACGAAAATTAACAAATTTGAATGAGTCAAATAGATAGTGATCTCAGAGTTGTAGTGCGAGTCATCATTCGACCTATTGTTTATGCCTCATAACTGTAAATAATTCATTATTGCCAATTTACTTTAATGATGACTAAACAGAACAATTTGAGCATAACTAAAAAAATTAAATAAAACACAGTCTAATGATGAGATCATATGCATTAATCATGTAAACAATTTAGTGCTCGTGAAATCGATTAAATGCAATTTTACCACCAAAATTTAAAAAAAAATGAAAATTTTCTAATACTATTGTGCTGTCAAGAGAGATTTTTGTTAACAATCAATGATCGACATTTATTATAAACTTATAATTGACAAATTAATGATGACAACATTTCAGTTAATTTGTTCCTTCGGCTATGACATGATGAATGTGCTATTATAACTATTATAACTCAGTATCACATGTGCCTTTGTACCAAGCAGATCAAGTGTAGAAAAAAGTCATTAAACATGTGAGGAATAAATTTTGTTTATTTTGTGAGAAAAATTAGTTCAAAAAAGCTGATTTAACACAATTGTGTAATGAGAATAAAATAAAAATTTGAATAATAATTTTTCCATGAAAATCTTAAGAAAATGTCGCCATTCAAATACTTCAAAGAAAAATTTATTGTGCTAATTTAATGTGTAAATGAACGTAATGAGCTGTGAGGAGATTTCATCACGAATTTTCTTTACTCAATTTAGTCAAGTTTTTTATAAATTTGAATGAGCTAAGAAAAATTACATATTTCAAGGATTGAAAATTGTTACATTTTATTCATTCATTAAAAAAATACAATTTATTTCTTTTCCAAGACTAATTTAATATTTGTTTGATCATTACTAAACAAAGTTCAAAATCATTTCAACGCAAATCAAAAATTTATTAATCTTCTCTCACATGACCGCTTGAGTGAAAAGCCTTAATAGAATAGCATTCGATCATCACAATAAAAACAGCGAAGAAAAAGAAAATATGAAGAAAGCGCAAATCATATGTGAAATTTTAAAAAGCGAGTGATGATTTAATAATAAAACCGTGAACTCAAAATAAATATTTTGTATAAAGTGTTGTTGTTTCGCTAAAAGAGAGAAATCGATGAGAGGCGAGAAATAAAAAAATTAAAACAAAAAATCAAAAAATATTCAATATTTGAGCGTTTTTTTGTAGTTAGATTTTTTTTTCTCCCAATCGAAAACCGTTGCCGCTCTCTGCTCATTTTTTTTTTGATAGTCGACATTAAGTGTATATACAGAAGAAGAAAAAAATATGAAAACGAAAACCAACGAGGTTAAAAAGTTTTTTTTTTTAAATTCATTAACAAAAATAAAAATGATGTCATTTGCCCCGGCAAGAGAGTGGGGAGAACACGAGTATGAGAGAGAAAGAGTCGCGTAACATGTGTACAATATTTTTTGTTTACTTTCGTTTCAAATGTTGAAGGTAAAAAGCAATGCTGCATTAATTTATTCTATTCACATGTCTCAAACTTCTCTTGAGTCTAGCCTTGTCATTTAATATAATTTGAGTCACTTATTGTCTTTTTGGTAGCCCTCTCTTTCTCATTGACACACATAATATTGAAATGTCATTTTTTATACACTCTTATTATCTTCAACCCGCCTTCATGATAAACAGCATTATTAAAATATATTTTCAGACCCAATGGCGAAAAAAAAAAGTTGACGTCACCAACCTTCCTTTTAGCCTGCGCACAATGTTAAGTGCCTGATAAAATCATACCCACTCTCTTCTTCATTTTCTCTTCCTCTTAACCGATGTAGTCAGTGAAAGGTCAAATCATTGTAAAATGATGATTTATTTGAGTTTTATTGTTAATATGTAAAATGATATTCTTCTTTTTATGCGCACGTTTTCTTGAATGTTTGTTTTTATAATAAAAGGGCTGAACATAATGTAGTTTACATATTCTTCGCTTTTTTGCGTATTATTTATTTTTACTATGACTTAAGTAAAATAAATTGTTGTTATTAATGAATTTTATTGATTGGTTTTGTTGTTTATAAAATTATCGAAAAATCATAATCAAACGGTATTTTTTTATAGTCACCAAATTCTCACTAAATCACACAGTAAAAAAGAATCATTGCTAATCCTCATTTCGTTATTAAATCATCGAATAAAAATCAATCACAACACATGCTATAAATCACAAAATGAATTTTTGCCTTATTCTAAAACTTTTACTCTTTCTCTCTTGCCTACAAACAATGATTAATCGCTATTTGATCATTAAAAATTAATTTTGATTTGATCATCAGCGATTTATTGGAACGAAATTGAAACGCGATACATTGAGCAATATGTGAACAATGATGTCATGTTTTAAATAGAGAAGCGAATTAAAAAAGTCAACGAATTTATAAGAGAGCGAGTTGACATGATTGTATTTCGAGCCTATTGTTAGTATCTACAGAAAATAAATAATTGAATTTATTGTCATCTATTTTTCTTCTATTCTCTTTCGCACTTTTTGCGCCAAAACAGACACACACAAAATATTTTGCTCGTGCTACGGTGATGATAGAAATGCGAAATATTTTCTTCTGCGTTTCGGTCATCGTATCAGCCATAAAATTTTCAACCTACGATCGTAAAGATTTGTCGTAGCAATTTAAACTAAGTTTTTTTTTGCTTACTAAAAACAGCACATTTTCCTGCTTATTCTCATTGAAAGATGACGATGATGATGAGCTGAGTCTAGTTTTTTCTTATAAATAGTAAATACATGTCATTATTTTGGAACAAGGTGGATGACATTCAGATTGATTTTTTTTACACTCGCTTAACGCCTCCTCAAAAGCTTTAGCTTTAAGATTTTACGATGGTTTGTCCTATTTTTATTCTTTTGTGTTCAATGGCATCATCATAAATTGCTTTTAAGTTTCCTTGATTAGATCATCAATTGAGCAATTTAATTAGCAGAAAAGAGTTTTAGGTCTAGCTTTGTCTAATCGTAATCAATCATTTTCGTTTCGCTACTGACTAATTCCAATGCGCTTCTCAAAATGTAGTTTTAAGCTTTTTTAAATCCAATTAGAAATGATTTGTTTAGGTGTCTTGTTGAAATTGAAAAATCATTTGTTTTCATTTCATTTTCGGTTTTTTAGTAGTGATCTAATATAATATTTTAAACTTTTCTTTCATGATGTCATGTTTTTGGCTCATATTACACGCCTGACCATTTATGTGCTTCACAAATTCTCCTTTACTCTCTAATATAATTAAAGGAATTCCCAGAAGTGGAGGTTGCTTGTTTGTTTTGTTTTCTTGCTATTCTTTTAATACACCACCTACCGCATGTACAAATATTAGCTTTATTATTTTTAAGAAAAATTTATTTTTAATTTTAAATTTTCATTCATTTTATTGACAACTCACTGTAAAAACAGCATGAGTAAATCTTATTTTTTTATAAAAATTTTAAATATCGTAAATTTACACTGCTGTTTGGCTAAATTAACAAATATATTGTGTTTATGTGTATAAATTGTTGTTTTGATTTCGATCTCTCAAGCTTTTATGATACGGGTCAATATGATTTTGTTAATTGAATGATCATTCAAATGAAATAAGAAATGAAAGAAATAAAATTCGCCTAAATTAACTCTTTTGTGTATATTTTTTTGTAATCAATAGAGAAAAGATTTATATGCGATATTCTCTTGATTAAGTAAGGTGGTATGTATTTAGGCAGCAGCAGCAGTAGGTAGTCAAATGTGGACGAAATTCCAAAGCGTTAATATCATACTATGCATACAAATATGGTAAAAGATCTCATTTTAAATTTGTTCATATTTTTTCGGTTTGAAAGATCTATATTTTGCATGATCTCATCGTAGGTTGATGTGAGAGAGAGACATGAGGTTGCTATACTAATTAATTGACAAATTAATCTTTCGTCTATTACCATTTTGGCCTTTTCAACGTCTAAATAAGGTGTTGACCACTATTGACATCATTTTTTGTTTGATAAATTTATTGATGAATATTTCATACTTCTCAAGTTAGTAAAAACTCTAATCAGATAGCAACAAAAGATAGTGAGATAATAGAAGTTCTATTGAACAAAATTTGACAAGCGTTTTTTATAACTAATTTAAACTCCAAACGCGTGTTGACAGATTCAGGTGGATTTCTTTTTGCCATTTTTCATTAAAAACGTTCATTCTAAATCGTGTGTTTGAAATTTAATCTGATCTCACTGTTAACTGACCATAATTTTAAAAAATTACCTCATAAATCTACTTATTCAATGAAGCATTTAGCACATAAAAAGTTTAATATTGAAAAATGCTTGTAAGATCATTTAGTATAAAAATATATGCTATTCACGAACTTTGTCTTTTCCCTCTTTTTCTTAGCGAGTGAGTGAGTGAGAGCACCACAGAAAATATATGAATTGTAAATATTTTTATACTTTAATTATGCAAACAAGTTGTTATTCGAAATGAAAATATATGCTGTGGATCAGATTGCAAATGCACGATCAAATTACATTAAAGGAATTCGTGAACAAGTTAATTGAATTTATGCAAATGACTAATGCTTTTCATCGCCCTGTAACGTGCGGAAGCATTGAGAGATGTCTACAATTTAATTATGAATGAAAGAATTTTTATTTTCATTCAATGAATGAAGACAAAACTTTATGTTCTACACGAATTAAACAAATGGGAATAAATAAATATTACATTTAGATCTGTAAATATGAGAGAGAAACACAGAAAAAAGTGGGAACGTTTATGAATGAATGATTTCGAACCTGACAATGAAGGCGCCAAGTAAATTTTTTTCTCTCTCTTATTTCATTTATTTTTATCTCGTTTGATTAAATGCAGTCTTGCCGAATGAACATATTTGCGCATAGAAGTGAAATGTTGACATTTGTTTGATAGACAGATAGACATTTCGTTTTAAAGGAAAACATTTTAACAATTTCAATTTATTTTTAACTTTTAATTTTAAATTTTTTTTTTTTCGGAAATTTTTTTAATATTACTTCATCAACTATTATATGGCGCCAATAAAAATGCAAAATCAACAATTTTTTACGCATAAAAAAATACTCTAAAATGAATCAACACGTTTTTCTACAACAGTTTATAATATTGTGTCGCAAAAAAGAGAATCTTTGAAACTGCCCACGCATTCACGAGAAATCACTGATAAACATATACTCTTGACAAACATTTCATGAAATAAAATAAAATATAAAACAAACCCGTGATTCAACAAATTGTGAAAATGAAAAAGAAGGAAAAATTATAGTGTCAATGGCTTTGTGGTTTAATGTTGAGAAATTAATTTACATTGAAAGTTGATTCTATTTCAAAATAAACAAATTAGACTGCATGTTAAAGAACCATAAATGTGAATGAACTTTACTTATGATATTCCTAAGCATGATGCATTTCCTGCATTTGCTTTTATATTGCGACCATTTGAAAATATAGAAAGCTTTTATAATGCTTCATTTAACTCGCCATGAAGTTGATAAACGATCTTGAAACGAATAAAAAAGACTCTTTCGTAATCAAGTAGAGAATAGAGGAAGGAGAAAAAAGAAAAATTAAATAAATTAAAGAAAAAAAAATTAACAATTGAGACTTAGACAGTGAAGCATAAGAAAAAGTTCACATACTTGTTTTATCGGCTGCAGAATGTCTCTTTATTTCTGTTCATTATACAAACATATCATACGTTTGTAAGTTTTCTTTTTATTTCTTTCCTTTGCGATTTATTCTTAGCTGCATGAGCTCATCGATGAGGTTTTTCTCTCTTCTCTCTTTTTTTGCGTTGCTCTCTCGTCTAATTCTCTTTCTCTTACTACGCGAGGCGAGAAAAAAAATTGTACCATACTCCAGTCAGTTAACATGTGACTGCATACATTAAAATAATAACATTGCGAAAGCAGGCAATATATGTATAGGAGGAAGAGAAGAGAGAGATATTTTATCGCGAGCTCTTGGGGTCGAGTCGATTGTTGTTTACATTTTCAATGGATTTATTTTTATGCGATTCAAATTGAAAGATTTCTCAAAGAAATGTTTTTCATCACCTTTAAGGCGGTGTGTATGTGTACAAAAGAGAGTGCGAATAAACGTCTGGAGGAATTCTCTATCTTACTCTCTTATTAAGTAATTCAATAATAATGATAATAATGGCAGTGATCTTCATTTACTTAATATCCATTTGTAGCGAGGCCTTTCACTAGAAATTGATGGCTATTTCTGCGAAATGCTACGCCCACTAAGAACTTGACTTACGATGTGTTTATACAATTGAGTATTTTAGTGCATACATGCCTTTCTATCCTCGCTCTCATTTCTCCAATGATTATTATTGAGAAATTTCTTGCTCAAGGATTACTATTGGATTAAGTTTAATGATTAATTCAGTTCTTTAATAATTATTGCCGCGTTTCATTGATCATGTTGGAAAAATGATTCATGAATTATATTAATTTTGAATTGATATTCTCTTCCGAAAAAAAAATAAATGACCAAGTGTCATTTAATAATTGTTAGATATAAATTTAAACATAAGCCACCATATTCATCTATAATTGATTGTCAATTTTATGTCAAAATTTTATTCACGATTTATACGAATTCACACGTTGCCTAATGATAAATATTTTTAAAAATCATCGCTTTTTGATGTTGTCGAACGAGTCTACTTCTGCGGCTCTCTCAGAGGAGGGTCATAAAATATGGAATTAAATATGCCGAAGATAAAATTTTTTGTAGTCATAGTTGTTTGATGTGCAAATATTATAGATTAAGCAATATTTCTATTATAATCTACAAAAATAAATGATATTGTAGTGAGTGAACATGTTTTCTAAAGCAGAGTCGTTATTATTTGAAGAATTGTATATTTTTTCGAATTTAGAACTTCTATCATCGGTGTTGGTGGTCGAATAGTTCTTTCATTCTTCTTCTCCTTAGCATGTGTTTCTGAAGCCATATTTAGAGAAGAATTTTCCGTTATTGGTCATATACAGACTATCTAGTTATATTGCTTGAAATGCTTTTACAATGAAATCATACAGCTCATTTAAATATATTTTTATATATACAGTACACACTCAAAATATTGTTGTTGCTACTGTATCTCGTATGAGCGCCATGTGAAAAATCTGACGACATTTTTTCTTTAATCAAAGTGCGAAATGAGTAATTGCATTAATTAATTAATCGAATCATTTTCAAATCCAATAAATCATTTTATGATAATGATTAAATTAAAGCAATAAAACTACGATCAAAGGAAAGCAGTAGCAGGGTGAAATCATCGCGCGGAATTCAATTTTCGAGTACAGACAGATGTTTACGAAAAATCGACAAACAAATTGACTGGAAATGACATCATACATAATTTTATATTATTAATTCATTGAATAAGTCACTCGAAAAAGCTCATTATTATGCACCAGTAGTCGCTAACTCTATTTTGATCGTAAAAAATATTCCAAGAATTTTTTCACAACTCACATGCTCGTGATTTCTTGAGAAGTTTATGATTAGGTCATTAAAGTGCTCTTTATTTCTAAATATTGTGACATCGGATTGAATATAAGTGATTTTTCTGAGTGTTAGTATCAGCTATCATGCAATTAACACTCTTTCGACATTTTCAATAAACATTTCACATCATATATGAATCCCCCACACACATAATATTTGAAATATATAATTGACTTCATTTATGCATACACAAAAAATAACTTCATTCTCTTCAATATTTTCTGTATAGAAACAAGGCTTTTAGCTGACCGAGAAATCAATCGTAATAAGAGATTTATAAACACACACACGAAGGAATATTTTTTATTACTAATGTCATAATTTGTATTGCATTGCTGATGAGAATGATGTCATTTAATTGAGTGCACCTTAAAGAAGCAGTTAAAGCGTGATATGGGCTTAATCGCAGTCAGTAGTTTACGTCAATTTAAGGCCAATAAACTTTATCTAGGCGCAAGAAAATGAAATCAGAATAAATTATCAGTATTTAAAGAAGAAATTTGATTATTGTTTGTGTGAGAAAGAAGAAAATAAAAAGTGAAATGACTCTCGTGACCCTGAGGCGTATGGAGTATAACACACATTTTGAGGAAAATAAAGAATGATCGTCAAACGAATGTAAATATTCACTCGCTTGCACTCTCGAATTTAAATTTGAACGCTGATTTCATTTGTGCTTATAAACTACAAGTATTTTTTCATTCTCCTCTTTTTTTTACATGTACATGTCTCATGACTTATCATTGAACCAAGCATTAATTAGGTTTGGACAAATTGATGAAGTCAAGATTTTCCCTTCCCATAAACCCTTTCGCTAGGGAGCTCAGCGCCATTATTAGACCATCAAGTGCAACCACTAGCTCGATATATTTTTATTCCATCTCTGGACACATTACAGTATGCAATTATGAAGACTCGTTACCTAACTTTCTCTGAATTAATCTGTTTATCAAGGGCTCTCGTTCCAATGCACTTTTTATGGTGACCATTGTACCGTTCCCTTGAAAAATTTTCGTCCAGAGTCCGAAAAACAATTTGTCTTCATAATCACTGAGCAGCCAAGGTATCAAAACCTTACAAATGTCTGAAAGCGTAGGCTGGGAATCGATTCCGGATCGTCCACAACCTAACTTTCAGAACCAGTGCTATAACCTCTCGGCTATCGAGGCACTCAACTGCTCACTCTTCACTCTTATTATATGCAAAACAATTTTTTGAGCAATAAAATAAAATAAAATAAAAATGAATACAATCTGTCTAGTCAAATCGAGGTCGTAAAATACCAGAAAATGAATCTTTTGCGGAAAAATGCATTAGCTGGAAGCATAAAGTGAGAGTAAATATCAAATTCTACACCACACACGTTTTTCATTCAATAAATTTTGCTCGTCAATGCTGCAGCTACCGCTTTGTTATTTTTGCAAAATGATGATTTAATGGCATTTAAAATGTTCACTTTGAGAGACTAATTTAATTACATGAGTTGAAATGAATTTGACATGTGCACTCATGTTTGTGAATTTGCAATCCATCTCTTCAATTAAAGAGTTTAATGCGCAAAATATTTTAATTGTAATTAATCAATTTAATAAAAGTCAATTAATTTGTTTTTTCTTTATCTTTCTTTCTTTATAGGGAATCATCAACATTATGGAATAGATCAAAACTTGGTATTGTTGTTCCGGATGCACTTGTACAAGATCTTTTCTATCAATTAAATCTTCATCCCACAAAAGAGCAAAGTGAGTAAGACTGAAAATTTTTGTAGCACATTCATGTCACGTGCAATAACCTGAAAATATTCGATAGTTCGTTGAAAATTTTCTATTTTTGCAAATGTTAAAACGAAGCTTTTTGTCAAATTTAAATGGAATTAAGTTATCTAAGTACAATATTTTACATTGCATTTGACGGAAATGAAACTGGTAAAAGAATTAACCGCATAGCGAATAGTTAAGATATTAAAAAACCGCGTAAACTTGTGTTTTTAAAACATTGTAAAATTGCGATAATGAAAATGTCATTTATTATTTGATAATTAAAGAGTTAACAAGCAAAAATCGCGTAATTAAGATATTTTATTATAATGTTTATTAATTCTCTCTTCTATTTGTTCTTCCGTAAATGAATAAAATTGATTTTCTAATGGAAAGTATGAACCTTAATAAACTTTTTATTATTGTCTCTATTTATAGTTAATGACATGCTTCGAAATGCTAAACACTACTCGTCCAATTTAAAATTCTGTAATGGGCTGTCGTTTGGAGAATTTTCTGTACTTGCAGCCGATTATCGTAAATTTAGGTGAGTCAGAATTTGAATTATATTTATTTAAATTTTTTTTAATAATTATAATGTACACAGCTCACGTACGAGTCAAAATGGACATCATCAACCATTCCAAATTACCTCATTATCGCCGAAAGGTTCACTTCGGGTCAAAAAACAAATTTTCATTGATCAACATTTATCGACGACTACTATCACTACCAATAACACAACAACGGACGGCATTACAAACAATAAAAGTAGTGGTAATACAGAGGAATCAAAAATTGAGGCACCACCAGAAGTATTCTTAGGAGGCTCGTGCAATCCAACAACGTGGCGTGCTGATGTGGCAATGCCAGAATTAAAAAAGCTTGGAATTTCCTTCTACAACCCGGTACATTTTAATTGCTATTTATTTTATTATTCTTTTATAATAATAAATTACTATTACAGCAAGTTTCACAGTGGACACCTGATCTTTTGCAATTAGAGCATCGAGCAAAACAGAAAGCACGAGTCTTGTTCTTTGTAATAGACTCTCAAACACGAGCTTCGGCAGCAGCTATTGAAGTTGCTCATATTGCGGGTCAAAATCAGAAGCCTTTAATTCTCGTACTACAGCCTTACAAACGAAATCAGCAGATCTTTAATGAATCAATATCAGAAGAGTGAGTAATTTGATCGTTCTGCAACTGAAATATGACGAGTACTCATTATTATTCTCGCGCGTTTTCTTTTTACAAAAATAAACAGAGAATTTCTTGACCTCTCTCGGAATCAGAAAATACTGAAGCAATTAGTCAGTCGTCGTGGACTTCCTGTGCATGACAACATACTATTGGGACTTCAGAAGATTAAAAGTATTTTAGCTGGTGATGAAGGTCCATGTAATCTTCCACAGTCTGTTGGTTCTCGATTAATGTGAGTTTAATGATCATTCCAAATTTCGCAAAAATTGGTACTAATTATATATCTTTTTGTCATTTTTTTCTAAAATAGCTCCATCCGTCGATCCTTTGATCGTGTAATTGTTAGCGGTGAAATTGGTTTGACCTTGAAACAATGCAATCAACAATTATCATCACTCGGTTATCGAAAGGATCTCGTTTCAATTGAAAATTTAAAACGTATTCTAAGTCTAGTGCGCGATGTGCTTAATAATCATAACGAATCATCTGTAAGCTCTACCGAATCATCAAATTCATCGTCGTCTGAAGTAAATTGGGAAGCACCAAATATTACTTTCGAAGAATTCTGTGTTGTATCATCATATTTGTCTGTGTTGCAACAAGAAATCGAAGACAATTGCTGCGTGTCACCCATTAAAGGAACAAATTTACCACCTCCGCCCATTTTTCTCACAAATACTCCAGGTAAGTTCATAAATGATGATTTCACTTTCAATAAAAAGTCTCTTCTCTCAGACTGTTTTTGCACTACAAATATTTTTCCTTAATGGAATTGTCAGATTTGCTTAGCTTTTTTATGTTTGCTATATAGGTGTAATTTAGCCTTTCATTTATGTGCAAATATTGTTAAATATATTTTTATGTCTATCATTGTTATTACAGAAGTTTTGAATCAATACAGCAAACAGTGTTCACAAACAGACGAGAATACGATTGTTGGCATTTGCTCACAGCAACAACGTCAAATTTTGAATAGAAACTTTACGGTTGATGGCAATCCAGCAGTGACAGTAAAAGAAGAGCGTGAAACAATTATTATGACGATTTCGAATGGACCGAGAAGTGATAGTAGTAGAGATAGTGGTACGTCATCACCGCAGCCGATAGAGAGCAAATTAATGAATGGTAATAGTGGCAGTTCATTAAATACTAAAATGTCAATTCATAATCGTCATGCAGATATTGGAAGCACATCGACAAAAATTACAGACGATGATTATAATGATATTGATAGTGATTCAAACGATTCGGTCTTTAGCACGAGCAGTTCGCTGGACGAAGATTCCATGCATGAGGTCAAAGATATTTATCTTGGCGGTAGTTGCTTGTTGAGAACAAAGTGGCGGCAAGATATCGCAATTCCATATTTAAAATCCAAAAATATCTCCTATTATCTTCCTACAATTCACGAAAATCTCACTTTGAAAGAAACAAAAAAAGCTAGAAAGTTAAATAGAGATAAAATCGAAAGTGGAGGAGGCTATAGTTTGGAAGAGACAGTCAATGGAGATGATTTGATGTTTAATCCAAGGATTCTCGATTCAAGTCGAGTTTTGCTCTTTGTTATAACAAACGAAACGCGTTCACTTGCACCTATGACACTTGCTGCACACTACATAGGGCTGGCCTACAATGTAGTTTTGTGCATTCAAATGTTGCCCGAAAATTGTACTATTGGAAACGATAAGGTGAATTTGAATATTATATTAAATGCTGTGAATTTCTAACAATTTTCTTCTTTCATCTAAAGCTCACGCCATCAGCAATAAAAGACTACAATCGTGGCCGTACATACTTAAGAGATTTGGCAGAACGTCAAAATATTCCTGTTTTCGATGAGATTAAACAAGCACTTGATTGTGCGATAGATAAAGTAAAACTGTCAAAACCTCGATGTTCTGTTTAGGTAAAAGGACTTATTTATTGCATTTTAATTGGCAATTAATGATAATAGTGGACAGAGAGAAATTAAGTTTCTTCAACTTCTTTTTACAAAATCAGAATATCTTGCACTTATTTTTTAACTTCTTCTATCACACGCAATGACACATGCAAACACTCTAATCTGTATATAGATAATATAGATTATTTTAACAGAACTTCTACAATCTTTTTAAACATTTCAACTTTAAGAATGAATGATATAAGTATAACAGACAAACAACAAGTTAAGTCAACAAAAAGTGTAAATTTAGAATTAAGAGAAAAAAAAGTTTATCGACACATTTTAGTTTACTTAGTGGAATTTTTTTGAATTTAAGTCATAAAAAAGTTAATTAACTACATACCTATTAAAAAAGTTTTAAAATTTTACCTCAAATGTTATGTTTTATTTGTAATTTTTTTCAGCTTTAATGTTACAATAATTTTTAGCTATGAATTAAAATTACTGTTCTTCCTCCTCATCAATTTCTTCATCAAAATATGTATAATCATCTTCTGCTTCAATAATCATACCTTCGTTTGATTTTTCCATGCCGTCATCAATTTGTTCCTCAATCATTTCCATTTCCTCGCATTCTTCTACTTTTGAGACTACAAGATGCTGCTGTTTATTTTTTTGTCTTTTTTCGACTGTATACTCATCGACATTTAACACGGGTGGTTTGAATTTTCTAATTTTTTCAAGAACTTCTTCAAACTCTTGATCTGATAAATGACGTTTGTGATGGCTTATTATGTGTGATTTGTAAGTTTCTTTACGTACAAAATCTGATGCACAATAATCACATTTTAAAAGTCGAAGTTTTAACTATTTGAAAATAAAATTCTTAGAATGAAACAAATTTATTGAAAAATTTTACTTACATGCACATTTTGAATGTGCCTCTTTAAATGAGATGATTTATAATATTTGCTATTACATATAGTGCATGTAAAATTCTTTTCACCTGTTAAAGAACAATTTTTTGTTTCAGCATTACATAGATTCCATATTTGAAAAACTCACCTGTATGATACAGCATATGCATTTTAAGATAGGATTTATTTACGAAACTCTTTTCACATTGTGGACATTTTACTTTGACCTCAGGTTGATGATAGCACACTGTATGAAATTTCAATGATCGCTGTGTCTTGAAGAATTGGTCACAATATTTCTGAAAGACAAATGATAAAGTTGATAGAAAAGTTCACAATGATTTTATTAAAATTATTATTTACACATTGATATGGTTTTTCAGTGCTATGTGTATCTAAATGCTTTTGTAAATTTGAAGACATGCTGAAGCCGCGATCACAAATCATGCAACGAAATGGTTTTTCACCTAAATAAATAAGATAATAAAGTAATTTTAATAGCAATTTATAATGGCATCTTACCTGTGTGAGACCTATTATGCAAAATGAGTTGATAGCGATTTTTAAAACATTTCGAGCAAACTTCGCAAGAAAATGGCTTTTCTTTAGTTGAATGCACTGTACTAAAATGTTTCCGAGTTTCTTCTTTGGTATTGAAATACTCATCGCACTTTTTACATTTGAAGCGAGCTTCTCCCTCATGCTCTGCTTGATGAAGCTCATGTTCTTCTCGTGATACATTGATTTTACCACAATGATCACATTGATAAATTTGAAGATGTGCGATTTCAGATGATTTTCCTTCTTCTGTAAGCTGTGCACTCTTTTCCTCTATTGCACTTGAGAGATGTGCTCGTTTGAAATGACGTTTATAATATTCTTTACGATCTATAGGTCGAAAGTTCACTAATTAATTGCTTCATGTAATATTTTAGATAAATACTTACCAAATATCTTTGTACAATAATCACAACTGTAAGTCATACCTCCTTCTTCTTGATCAATAATTGTTATATTTTGTCCCTTGTTAGCTTCAAATCCACTATCTTCTTTTGTGTCACTTTCCTCATCATCGATTTCATTTGCTGGATCTTCTGCATTTTGAAAATAACATTGTTCTTCTTCGACATATTCCACATAACATTGCTCTTCCACTTCTTGCTCCACCTCTTCCTTTGGTGAATCATCTTCTAAGAGACAAAATTGAGCTATAAACAGGATATAAATTTTATGAATTAGCAATCCATTAAAAAAAATTTGCCTTTTCTTACTTTCTTGTTGGTCATACAATTTTGAAGCTTCTAAACATTTTTTCTTGAATATAAATGCAAACTTTAGATCAGCCAAGCAAGCAGAACAAATTTTAGTAAAATCTTCGTCTTCGTTTGGTACCGAAATTGAAGTTATTTCATTATAGCACTCATTTATTTTAACAAATTCTGACGATTTTTCATCAACCGCAACTTCAGAGCTGAATTCATATAATTCTTCTTCTTCTATAGATGTTTGCAAGCAGCAACGACAAGTCTTTAATTTGTCAATCATGCTTAGTTTATTAAAAATTTGATTTATTTATGTTTGTTTATTAGGAAACTTTTCCGTTTAATAATAGGACGCACAACACTTTTAAAAAAATTTTTCACACAAAGTTTCATAACAATGTTTGTGTCTGTTTTTCGACGTTGCAATATAGATTTATTAAAATATCCCATTAAATTTAGTTATAGAAGCATTTATAATTTTACAAACACCAAAAATAAATTAAAAATGAATATTGCGTACTTTAAACACGATGTTAATGATTCGAAAATGGTTATTAGCTTCAGATATGTAAAAGAACTCGGTCAAAAGAAACTCGATAGGAATTTCAATTTTGTAAGAAATTTAGATGAAAATGTTGATAAAACACTAGAAAGAATAAAAAATAATCTAGAAAAAGAACTTAAAGTTAAGAGCAAAAAGAAGAATAAAAATACTGAAACTTCCGAAGAAATTGACAAAAATGTTGAGGTAAGGTTAAAATAAAAAATATTCATCTTTATTCGAATTCACACTTATCTAATTATATTATAGGTGTCTGTAAAATTATTGAAATCTAGTAATGAAATTACTAATCAGTCATTTAAAGACTTATTAAAACATTTTGAAGAGGATGAAAATCAGTTTCAACTCATATTACAAGACGATGTCTTTCAAATCAAATTCAATTCGCCTTGGATTAATAAACTTACTCTTCCTACTTCAATATTAGCTGGTTTCTATGTTTATCCCTCTTTAGAGTTAGAATTTACAGATCGTCATAGCTCTGAATTTATTTGGTACAGAGGGAGAATGTCAAAATCCCAAAAACAAGCTGATATCGAATGGCAAGAGATTAGTCGAGGATTTTCAATTGTAGCAAAAACAGAAGATATTGATCATCATTTAAAAATCATTGCTACGCCTAAATCAAAAAACGGTGATAAAATAGGACCACAAATTGAAGCAATTTCTAAGAATGAAGTGAACGCCGGTCCAGGAGTTTGTCCTTTCGAAACGAGACATCTATTTACGGAAGAAAGATTGAGTGGAAAATCAATGAGAATCGTTTCCTATAATATGTTAGCGGATTATTATGCAGATAGTGAGGATGGCAGGACTAAATTATTTAGTTATTGTCCTAGTTATGCTATCGATATTGACTATAGAAAACAATTGCTCATAAAAGAAATTGTTGGATACAATTCTGATATTTTATGCATGCAGGAAGTAGATTTTAAAGTTTTTGATTTGGATTTCATACCGTTTTTAGCTGAGCAAAATATGAGTGGAATTCATGATAAAAAAGGCACGACACCGGAAGGATTAGCTACATTCTATCGCACAGATAGATTTGAATTAGTTGAAAATCATGCATTAAATATAGGAGAAACTATGAAAACGCATGAAGCATGTCAAGAATTATTTCAAAAACTTCAATATAACGAAAAACTCGTAGCACGAATTACTGATCTAGCCACAACATTACAAATTCTACTATTACGTTCAAAAGAATTTCCAAATAAACTAATAATCGTCGCTAATACCCATTTATATTTTCATCCTGATGCAGATCATATTAGACTATTACAAATTGGGTTTAGCATGATATTAGTTGATGACTTTATTAAGAAATTCAAAGAAAAGTATTCAACAGAAGATGTATCACTTCTATTTTGTGGAGATTTTAATTCAGTTCCTGAGTGTGGCATTTATAAGTTGATGACAGAAGGACATGTATCTGAAGATTTTATCGATTGGAGGAGTAAAGAGGAGGAAGCAGTTGTGAATGTTAGTATTTCACAACCATATAAAATTCAATCAGCATGTGGTACGCCTAAATTTACAAATTTTACTGTTGGATTTCAAGACTGTCTCGATTACATTTTCTACCAGGCAGACAAATTTGAAGTTACAAAAGTTATTGAAATGCCATCTGATGATGAATTAAGATCACATATTGCAATTCCATCAGTTTTATTTCCCTCTGATCATGTTGCAATTGTAGCTGAATTGAGCTTTATATCTTAATTTAATTTGTAATAATAAATTATAAGAAAAAAGTTTTTATAGATTACAAATAATTATTAACTTGTGACATCTCTTCATCTTCATCATTCCACTCCATTTGAGAAATTTCTGCAACTTCTTTTTTAGTTTGCTCTTGTCGTGTATTCCATTCATTTAATATTTCTTCTTCGCGTTGAGATAATTTCCATAGCTCCTCATCGAAATCTTTTTCCTCTTTAATTTTTACCTCCATTTTGCGTTTAAATTCTTGCTGTTTGTTCATCTGAACTTGCTTGCGATGATTGAAATTAGATTGTTGTGAAGAAGATTTATTCTTTTCTTTAGTCTGTCTATTGCCCATAATAATTTGACTGTTTTCAAAGAAACCATTTGGATGATTTATACCTTCATCAAGTCGAGTATCGTGCACTGCTTCAAAATAGCGACCACAAGCTAATTGAAAATGTCCTTTGCTAGCATAGCTCACAATATCTTGAATTGACATAGGATTAAGACCATGGCTTGTTAATTTTGATCTTAGCTCAATTGTGTCCCATAATTTAAAAGGACAGCCAGCAACATCACCAGCGCCGGGAGCAGTTGTTATAATTTTTGCACAAGACCATGGACTCCAATTAGTTCTTGATCCTTCTTTTCCATAATTATATCGAATTCCATACGCATAGCTTTTATCAAATTTATCTGCTTCCATATTTTTTGTCATCTCTTCACGCCAAAAGCGAAGAGAATCTTCTAATGAAACACCAATTCCTTTTAAAAATAATCCATACTGCAACCGACCAGAGTGCTTCAAATGATGAGTTTTTCTTAAAGATTCGTGACACATGCGCATGCAAAGTGGATATGATTTAAGTGATAATTGATCTAAACTCTCAATTGGAATATCAGCATCTTTGTTAATTGTATAATCTTTTCCAACATATGATGTATGTAAGCCTTTAATTATGCCAACTATTCGTTCATCATTTTCAAATTCAGGAAGTAATTTCAAATGCGATAGTAATCCTTTTTCAATAAATTGTTGATGATGACCACCAATTATTGAGCTAAAATCGTTAGAACTTACATAGGCAAAGCCACCTTTTAAAAAGCATTTTCTCTGTCGAACAAGATCTAATACTTGCAAGAAATTCACTTTATAAAAATCTATGTTGTCAATATTTCCAGTTGAAGAACATTGAAGCTCTTGTCGTACTTCATTTTTTTGCTCATCATTAATTGGTCGATATCCCATTTCATATAGTTCAATAAAATCTTTAATTTCTGTAGAACTCAATGAGCTAAATTTGAATTTGAATAATTCCATTTCTCTTGCTATGAACCATCTAATAAAATAAAATTATTATATTGTGAATTTTAATTAATAATATTATTTTAGTCACCTTCTTAGTTCTTCACTGCGACAATAGGCAAAACGCAGAATGAAATGAGAGAGGTAATCTCTTCTGCGAGCTTGTTTATCTTGTTCTGTATTTCCATTGCCTTTTATCAAACGAACAAAATATTTCAGTCCTTCTGAATTAAGCTCATTTATAACAAATTCTTTCCACTCATCAGACAAAATCTTTGGATGTTTTAAAGATGCTTGTTCAAGCACTCTCAACAATTTTAATCTCTCTATCGCAAGATCTTCAAAATCTTTTAAACTCACATCGTTTTGAGGCGGTAAAATGTAAAACATGCAATTGTGAGGTGCAAATCGATCAATTGAGTCCTCATCTGCTGATTTTAAAGGCTTTATTCTGCTTCGTTTAGTGAAATCCATTTTATTCTTTTAATCAAGTTTTTAAAAAATGATTGAAGTAAAATTTGAAGTATTGGCGCGATTTTCGAAAATTCGAATTAATTTTCCCGCCTAAAACTAGACTTGTTTTGTTACGATAAAAAATTTAATTTTGTGCTTTTATTAATTGCTATTAAATACTGCTAATTGTCTATAATAATATCTAAACATGTCTCAAAACGGTGTAAGTAAAAGAACATCAAAATATAATCGTATAAAGATTTTTGCAAAAAATATTTTTTACTTCAGGCACCACATGAAGAAGATGATTTGAGATCACCACCGGCAACACCATACTCGCCATCAACTGCAGCTACACCACGATCTAATCGTGAGCAATCGCCTGTTGAAGAGTTTGAGCCATTTGAAAATGAAGCAGAATTGCTTGGTGAAATTGAAACAGCTGATGAAAATGAGTCAGAGGGTGAAGATTTGTTTGGAGGCGATATGGAAAGAGATTATTTGCCTAATCCAAGACTCGATAACTACGATCCTGAGCTGGTAGATGATGATGAAAATTACAGTGTCATTAGTGAATCAGAGCGTCGCGCTGCTGAAATCGAAATGAACAGACGAGATCGAGCAGCAGGCATTCATCGCGATGATCGTGACTTGATGTATGACAAAAGTGATGATGAGAGTGATATACCAAGTTATAAACGTCGACGTGCTGAGAAAGCTATTGAGGGCGTTGAAGAAGAAGAAATGATTGAATCGATTGAAAATCTTGAAGATACAAAAGGTCACACAATCAAAGAATGGGTATCAATGCTTGGTCCTCGAACTGAAATTGCCAACCGTTTTAAAAACTTTTTGAGAACATTTGTCGATGAAAAAGGACAACAGATTTATCGTGATCGCATACGTAAAATGTGTGAACAAAATAAATCTTCTTTCATTGTAGTTTTCTCTGAACTTGCTCATCATCAGCACGTTCTTGCCTATTTCTTGCCTGAAGCACCACAACAAATGTTAGAAATTTTCGATCAAGTAGCCAAAGAAATGGTTCTATCAATTTTTCCCACATATGAGCGTGTAACAAGTGAAATTCATGTGAGGATTGCTGATTTGCCATTGATTGAAGAATTGAGAACTTTCAGAAAATTGCATTTAAATCAATTAGTTCGTACTATGGGAGTTGTTACGGCAACGACTGGTGTTTTACCACAACTCTCTGTTGTCAAATATGACTGTGTAAAGTGCGGTTACATTATTGGACCATTTGTTCAAAACCAAAATGCTGAAGTAAAACCTGGATCATGTCCTGAATGTCAAAGTGCAGGACCATTTTCAATAAACATGGAACAAACTCTCTATCGCAATTATCAAAAAATTACTCTGCAAGAATCTCCAGGTCGTATACCTGCCGGTAGAATTCCGAGAAGCAAAGACTGCATATTGTTAGCTGATTTGTGCGATCAATGTAAGCCTGGTGATGAAGTTGAAGTAACTGGAATATATACGAACAATTATGATGGTTCATTGAACACTGATAATGGTTTTCCAGTGTTTGCGACTGTTATTATCGCCAATCACATTCTAGTTAAAGACTCGAAGCAAGTCGTTTCTTCTTTGACTGATGATGATGTTGCAACCATTCAACGTTTGAGCAAGGAACCAAGAATTGCTGAGAGAATCATTAGTAGCATTGCTCCATCAATTTATGGTCATGATTATATTAAAAGAAGTTTGGCTCTTTCTCTTTTTGGAGGTGAAGCAAAAAATCCAGGTGAGAAGCATAAATTGAGAGGCGACATTAATGTTCTCATTTGTGGAGGTAATTTTATTCTTATTTTTTTAATTCATATTATTAACAAAAATTTTCTTTAAATAAAGATGCTGGTATGGCAAAGTCTCAATTTTTGAAATATGCTGAAAAGATTGCTCCACGTGCAGTTTTCACCACTGGACAAGGTGCAAGTGCAGTTGGTTTGACTGCCTACGTTCGCCGAAATCCAATTTCTAAAGAATGGACACTTGAGGCTGGTGCATTAGTGTTAGCTGATCAAGGCGTTTGTTTAATTGATGAGTTTGATAAAATGGTTAGTATCAATAAAATTATTCTTGAAATTTTAATCAAATAATTTTTTATGCTTTACTATAGAATGATCAAGATCGAACATCAATTCATGAAGCTATGGAACAACAATCGATAAGTATTTCAAAAGCCGGTATAATAACTTCATTGCAAGCTCGTTGTGCAGTAATTGCTGCATCAAATCCGATTGGTGGTCGTTATGATCCAAGTTTAACGTTCTCAGAAAATGTGAATCTCTCGGAGCCCATTTTGTCACGTTTTGATATTTTATGCGTTGTTAAAGATGAATTTGATCCTATGCAAGATCAACGTTTGGCTGAATTTGTTGTGAAATCGCACATTCGTCATCATCCATCAAACGATGATCAGGAAAACGAAAATATGGAGGACATTAATGAATTGGAATTGCCACAAGACTTATTAAAAAAATACATTGTATATTCGAAGGAGAACGTTAGGCCGAAGTTATCGGTGAGTAAACATATTTTTAATATTATTCCGAAACGTTTCTTTACTTTGACCTTTCCTAATATAGAATATGGATCAAGATAAGATTGCCAAAATGTACTCACAATTACGTCAGGAATCATTAGCAACTGGTTCTTTGCCCATCACTGTTCGTCATATTGAGTCTGTCATCAGAATGGCTGAAGCGCATGCTCGAATGCATTTAAGAGACACAGTTCAAGATGTTGATGTCAATATGGCAATTCGAATGATGCTTGAAAGCTTCATTGCCGCTCAAAAGTTTTCTGTCATGAAAAAAATGCAGGTCACATTCCAAAGATATTTGACATTCCAAAAAGATTATTCAGAGTTGCTCTTCTTTATTCTTCGTCAACTAACACTAGATCAACTTGCATATATTCGTTACAAACAAGGACCATCTGCAACTCATGTCGAAATTTTGGAAAAAGATCTATTGGAGCGTGCTAAACAAATCGATATTCACAATTTGTCCAAATTTTATGACAGTGAAATATTCAAGAACAACGGATTCTCATATGACAGCAAGCGCAAGACAATTTTACAAGTTGTGCCAGAAGCAGCCACATTATAAATTTTACATATCATTTGAATTAATGAGTATTAAAAAAAAGTTGTTTTCATCATCTCAACATAGAAATGTTAAAGTTCAAATTTAGTTTTTTTTAAGTTTAAATTCACAATCATTTAGTTTTTATCAATAAAATAATTTTTGCCCTCACTATCACAAACATTTGTAACTTTTTTCTCTCAGTCATTAAATTAAATTTCTCTCGCTACTATACTCATATAACGTTTAAGTGTTAGTAAATTATCAGTAAATACATTTATTTTTCTCTCTTTTCGTGTTCCTAAATTAAATCAGTCTTTTGTTGACCGTGAAAGTGAAAGAAATGTTTTTCCTCACAATTTTGTCAATTTTAATTATTGCCATAATATTATGGTACAAAAGACAATTTAATCGACGCGATTATCTATATTCGAAAATTCCTCATCCAAAACAAATGCCGCTTATTCATCATAGCCTTGCGTTTGTCGGCAAAACGCCGAAAGAGCTTTTCGATTGGATGGAACATACTAGCAATGAACTTGGCTCAGTATATTTTTTCTCCACAGGAGTATTTGGAAGTGGTTTTGCTATCGTTTCAGATGTCAAGATTGTCGAGGCATTGCTTTCAAGTCAAATTCAACTGAATAAGACTATCGATTATGATTATTTAATTGATTGGATTGGTACCGGTTTACTTATTTCAAATTCAAAAAAATGGTTTACTAGAAGAAAACTTTTGACTCCTGGATTTCATTTTAGCATTTTAGAGAAATTTGTTGAAATTCAAAATAATCAAGCAAATGTTTTTGTGAACATTCTTCAAAAATATGATGGGAAAGAGGTTGATATATTTCCACTTGCAAATTTATACGCACTTGATACCGTATGCGGCAAGTTATGATATATTTTAAAACTATTTTATAAAATATAATATTTTACTTTTAATCAGAGGCTGCAATGGGAATCAACATTCACGCACAGACAAAACAATCGGATTACTTAAAAGCTGTTCAAGAGTAATTTTTGTTTTATTTCAGATATGGCCAACTTCTATGTCGTTGACATACAAATGTGAGAAACATTATAGTTTTGAAGTGTGTCGCGACTAGAAAAGATTGGCCATTAATAATTTAATAGAAGAAGACTGTATAACCTATAAGTGTTATATTCTTTTTAAGAATCACAAAAATCATCACAGTCAAATCATATGACACCATGAAACAAATTGAGTTTCTGTACCGTTTTACAGAAATGTATCGTAGAGAAAAAGAGCTAATTAAGCAATTACATGCTTTCACTGATAAAATAATTCAAAAGCGAAGAGAAGAATTGTTAATGCACAATGATAAATCAATGGAGCAAAAAAATAACGAAATCGAAACTAAAAAGAAGAAAGCTCTTTTAGATATTTTATTGAGTTCAACAGTTGAAGGAGAGCCATTAAATAATTCCGACATTCGAGAAGAAGTAGATACGTTTATGTTTGCAGGTCATGACACTACAAAGAGCGGAATTAGTTTTGTTTTTTATTGCATTGCAAAACATCCTGAAGTTCAGCAAAAAGTCTATGAAGAAATAATGGAAGTACTTGGTGATGAACAAGAAATAAATTTGCAAAAATTAAATGAACTGCATTATTTAGAATTGGTTATTCGCGAGTCCTTGAGACTTTTTCCTCCAGTTCCTTATTATGGAAGACAATTGGTTGAAGACTTAGTTACTGAAAAATACACTTTTCCTAAAGGAATGAATGTCTATGTCTCACCTTATTTAATGGGAAAAGATGAGAAAATTTTTCCAGAACCTGATAAATTTAATCCACATCGCTTTGAAGTTGAAATGGCGAATGATAAGATCAATCCGTTTTCATATGTGCCTTTTTCAGCTGGTAAGTTTCAAAAAAATTTTAATTTCGAAAATTTTAAATAAAAAATTTTTTAGGTCCGAGAAATTGCATAGGGCAAAGATTTGCACAATATGAAATGAGAATGATAGCTGCAAAAGTAATAAAAAATTTCAAATTATCTATTGCCAGTGAAGTCACAATTTTATCTGAATTAGTTTTGCGACCGGAAAATGGTGTAAACTTGAAAATCGAGAAGAGAATATAGAAAAAATTTATATGATAGGCGTATGTATAATAAAACCTCACATGATTTTTTTCCTAAAATAAAACTTTGGATTTGAATCAAATTTTTTCGATATATTTTTATTCTATATGATAATGGTTAAACTTGTTTGTTAACACAAAAATTGTCTGTAAATTTTTCTATTTTGAATTAATATTCTTTTCTTCCGTAATTACACAACAATTAAGCATACATGTATTTCTCTCATTTACATATTGAGTGTTTAATCAATAAATAATACTATTTTCGGACGTATGTAAAAAATTCGCTTTAAAAGCTCAAGTCTTTCAGAGTAACAGCGTCAGTAATATTTTGTTAATTCAATAATCACAACAATCAATAGACATGAGATTTATTATTATTGTAAGTCAAATGATCAAGGCTAATTTTAATTATTATTTTTTACATTGAATATATTTTGATACTTTTATAGGCGTTTTTTGTATGCTTGGCAATTTGCGTCATTCACGCAGCACCAGCAAAAGATGAAACAATTGGAAAACTTGATATAGGAGCCGATGAAGCATTTGATTTACGCGATGACTCTTTGTTTAAATTTAAGAAACTTCTCAAGTTTAAACTTCTTAAAGGTTGAAAATGAAGTGTAACTCATCAAGAAAAAATTTTTTTACATGTTATTTTAGTTTATAAACTCATTTTTATACAAAGTAATTAATGATAATAAAAAAAATTATTAACACAAAATATTTGAATCTTTTAAAGCTCAGTTAAAGATTTTATTGAAATGATTTACTTACAAAATTCATAAAAAATGTTTTAAATATAAAGAGTAATTATAGTATATTCAAAAAAGAAAGATGACAATATTTATGAGTTGACGCTGCTTTGACAGCTTTTTCATCTATCATTTTATGTTCGAGCACGTTTTTCTGGTGGTTCATCTTTATTATCCTTATTTATAGATAGATCATAATGAAATATAGTTATTATTTATGTTTATATTGAATAATTTATACATACCACATAAGTGAATGTAAATTTCTTTGCTAAAGATTCCTTGTGCGCCAAAACTTTATCTTTAAGGTCTTGATTGAGATTTTTGAATTCTTTTACTTTATTCAAATCATGAAAATAACTTTTAAAGAAATTTATCATCAGATAATTGAGATAAAAAAATTATATTACTTACTAATACAAGAATCCAACAATTTCAAAAAATAATAGTTTAGTGTTGTACTTGTCGGCCATCATTAGAATTTTGAAGACAGTTTTTACAAATGCTTTATTTTCTTTTATTTTGGATTCAATACAGGAGATTTCCTTTTTGACTTCATTGATACATGCAAGTTTAAGGTCTCTCACATCATACTTTTCAGCAGCATAGAGCAAGTTTTCAGTATTTTCAATTTTTTCAACTTTACCAGTGTACATAAAAAGAACGAGTTGTTTCATAGTATTAGAATTTATATCTGAAATTTTGATTATCTTTTTATGATGTTCTATCATGCTGCCTTCCAACATTGCTTTGAAAACAGGTGAGAACCTTGCTAAAACAATGCCACTTGCTCGCACAATATTGTTATCAGAACAAATTATCATGATATCATTGTAGTTGTTATTTCCAACAAAATCATCAAAAAGTTTTGGAATGCATCGTAACTGTTGAAAATTACATTTGAACTAAAAATTTATAAAAAATGATAAAATGTAATGGATGAAACATATGAGCATACTTTGATTACAACGTAAACATCTCCTTGTATATCAACATCTTTGGGAAGAAGATCCCACATTAAACCTTCATCGTGATATTCAAATTCAATCTTATAATTTCTGTCTTCAACATAAATTATGCATTTAACATGATCAATACAGGTAGGCAATTTAGGCTTACAATGTCCACAATAATTTTCTTGTTCCCAGCGTTCTTTAAACAGATCATAATTACGACAAATACAATAGTCTGTTTTTACCCTATCTCTATTTTGTTGTAATCCAGTTTCTAAATAGAGATGACAATCATATTGAAGAAATAATTTACTGAAATTTTATGATTAAAAAAATCAAATTTTTATGACAATTTCTATAGAATGCACTTACATTGTAATTGCCTATGTTCACAGATGGGTAGGCTTTCTATTATTTTCGATTTCCCACCGCAGTAGTCATCATAATAATCATCTTCTTCTACCGCTCTCATTTTGACTGCATCTGCTTTTACAATAAACATTGAATTCCTCAAACAGAAAATTTATTAAGTCACTATCACAATACACTGAATTCATTATATTTTAATATTAAAAATATTTAAATCGGTATAAGAAAAAGTTTACTAAAAACTAAATAAATTTCGTACATTTTGCTGCAACGAAGTAAATTGCAAAATTTTTGAAATTTTCTAAACGGTTAAAATTCAGAATTTCTTATTTGAGATATTTTTTTATTTATTGACGAGAGCTAAAAATAAAGAGTCACACTTACAAACCTGTTATGCAAATCTTGCCGGCTTTTTCTAAAATTGCATTTCCTTAAGCACGTGTTAATACATGACATAATAACGTGATGTGTATTTAAATGTAGTAAAAGAATAAGAAGAAGAAGTCATGTGATTGGGAAGAAGATGTGATTATTTTGTCGATGTAGTTTGCAAGCAAAATCTTGAATTTCATGTCTTAACCCAAGTTTATTGGCCTTCGTTGTATTGATGCTGTGTTCACAAAAAAAAATGCTCAAAACTCATACTTATCATGTGATTCAGAGTTTCTAATAGTATAAAAGCTTTACAACTGACAGTCTTTGTCATCAGTCAGTCTTCAAATATTCTTCTGAATATATCGCAAGCAACAACTTAACTCAAAAATGAAACTCATCGTTATTGTAAGCCACAATGAGATGAACTTCAAAAGCTTTTCATTAATCTTCTTCTTCTTCTTTTTATCTACAGGCATTCTTGGTCGTTGTCTGCGCCTTCGTTCTCATTTCAGCATTGCCAGCTGATGAGTCAATTATTGGTGACAATGTCGAGAACTTCCATCCATCAGACGATAGTGAGATCATCAAGAAGAAGCTTATCTTGAAGAAACTCCTCCTCCTCAAGAAGAAAAAATTGCTCGGTTAAATTGATATTTGAGAAAAATTAGAAAAATTTTCGCCATCAGCAAGTTTTAAACAATTTTTTTCTCATCAATAACATCAACTGTCATCATCAATCTGCCCCACGTAACAACAACAACAACAAAAAGACCGGAAAAGAAATGTCAAAACTTGTCATAAACACCTCAATTCTTCTTTATAGCTAATAAATTTTTTTTTATTTTTATTCTAATTAAAAAACACATCATTCGTTTCATTAATTATTGATTATCATAGGAATAATGGGAAAAGTATTAAGGATATAAAGATTGTTTATTATAGTTAATTATTATGGAATGCACAAATCACATAAAATATTTTTTCTTTTGCTTTTTCCTGACTAAGTTTCTCTTCTAATTTCTCACTACATATGCTAAAGCAAAAACAAATTATACATAAAATAATAATATTGATGTGCGTTCAAGGTAAGAAGTTTCTGAATCACAGAAATAAAAACAATAAACAGCAAATACAACGTGGATAGACGCATATACGCAAAATTGGAATAATATTGTATATTTTAAGGTGTGTATATAATTAGATATTTCATGGTGATTAAATCATACTCGTCAAAGCTTGAACTCGTTTGGCATTGCAATTTTTACACAATACATGATCATCAAGCGGGAAGCAACCTCTTCCTTCTGCTTCAGATGATAGCAATAGTCCGCAATCCTAAACAAAAGATTTATTAATCTGTGTTTAATATTATTTATAGATTTTTTTACCTCGCATTTATAACAATTGATATGAAAACTACGGTCAAGTGCCACAACGCGAATTGTTTCTTCTTTGCCTGGTTCCGGCATGATTGGCTGTTTACAAACAGAACAGCGAGGTGCAAAACGTTTATGAAAGTCTTCAATGCAATGAATTTTGTTCGTAGCATCAACAGTAAATGGAATTCCATCTAAACTTTCACCACACACAATGCATTTGAAGCATTGAGGATGATAAGGTTTACCAGTTGCTCTTAAGATGCGCTCAGTAATTGGCTGCAAACAAACACAGCATTTCTCAAGAGTGTTCAAATAATCCTCTTCGCAAAATGGCTTCCCATCGAGACTATAAAAAGGTTTACCTATTTGGATGCAATCAAACAATTTAAAGTTTTAAAAACTTATTCACTATAACTAAATTTACATTCTTGCTATATTTTTCAAAAAGGACAAGTCTGAAATACATAAAATTAAGATAATAAAAAAGACACTTGCCTTGCAAGCTTGTTTGACATTGATGGCACGTGAAACAAGCGATATGATAAATCTTTTCCATCGCAGTACAACCAGATGCTTCGTTGACAATCCCATTACATTTGCAGCATGTTCCATAATTATCTGCATCGGGATTTGCTTGATGAATTGATTGGACTAATAAGTCAGTAAGTGCATCAACTTCTGTCTCTTGAGTGATGACTGGCAAGCGATTCATGGAACTACTGCTACTACATAGTCCATCGACATATGGAGCATAAAGCGAATAATTTGAGCGCGAAGACATTTGTGATTGTGGACGTGGATTGATTGGTTCATAAATTGATTCGTAAGTAGTTGAATTTTGTGATAGTGGACCACCATAAATTCCATAATCATTCGAATACGTGTTGTTCTTAATTTGATGTTGATTTGCTACAACATTTCCAATCCGATATTGATGATTAATTGGTGCTGGCAAGATTGTTGTTGCATAACAGTTTGTGTCAGTTGCACGTCTTAATTCAGAGTATGAAGAACTTACAGGCGATGGAGGAGCTGGAAATTCTTCATCATGGTCAGAAACTGTGTTCACATCAATTGGCGGCGGAGGATGCATCAAATTTGAATAAATCAACTTATCACCTTGATTATTGATGTTTTCATAGAATTGTGCTTTTTGACTATTTGCATAAATATTTTTATTATATTCTAAAATTTTCTTCCTATGCTCCAATGCTTCCTTTTTCAACTGCAACTCGATTGCATCATCTAGAGTTTTATTCGCATTAGCATAAATATGTGGATCATCAGATGCAATTCCACCAACTAAAGGTGTCACATATGATGGCTTACAAATTTTATTACTTAATGTGCTTCTCGGCACAAGCGGTGTTGAGGTGACATCATCGTTCTAAAAATAAGCAAATAATTAACTTTGACAAAAACTGACCTCGCTTGCTTTTACTTACTTTTCGTGGCTTTGGTGGAACGACTAAAAGAAAATAAAAAATTGTTTAAATTTTTTCTTCTTTATTTGCATAACATTTCAACTTACTTGGTGCTTTCTTTGTCCCCGGTTTACTGTAAGTCGGTGAATTTGTGCCATGATCTTTTGTTTGATCGAATTTTGCCTTGATCATATTCAACTTTTGTAAATTTTCAGTCAATTCATCCATGTTTGATGACGGATGTGCGTGAAATTCTTTAGAAATGACTTGAAAAATTTCCTCGAAATGTTAATGGCACCAGACGATAATGAGAAAACTGTGTGAGAATATTGTTTGTAAGAATTTTGATGTAATCCTAATGATTTTTGTGAGATTATGAATTAAAGATTACTGTCACTACGGAAATGTTTTATCAGAATGCATTAAAATTATAAAAATTTTGGTTTATAAGTAAATTTTTCTCTAGAATACTGATTCAGATTATTGTTTTTTTCACAATAATTTCTATGAGATGTTGAACCCTGAGTATTTCGAAGAATAGAAATAATTTCGAAAAATATTTTAAATTTTTAATCGTTGATGAGCTTTCAAGCTTTTTACGACCTATCTCAACAAATCGTGCATATTTTTGAATAACATGTTTTGTATTCTATAATAAAGTCACGATTCTTAAAGTAGCTGAAAAAGAATGTTTGAGGAACGTGTAAAAAAATACAAAATAATTGAAGGATGACAGTAAAAAATTTATTTTCATAATAGCGACAAACAATAAAAAATTTATTTATTATTTATCTTGAACAAACATGGCAATTGATCGATTCCCGAAAATGTTCGTAAATAAAGGCATGAAATTTAACTAATGAGTTAGCATGGTATTAAGAAATCGTTTCTAGAGCTATAAAATTTTTTTTATTTTATGGCACTCGATAGTGGATCTTTACTTATGTAAATAAAGTCTTTTTTCAAATAATATCATATATCCATTCATTTTGAGGAGTTCTTAAAGAAGAAAACAAATGACGGTTGAAAATATAAAAGTGTGTAATTTTCAAAATTTCAAAAACCGGTAAATTGAAATTTTTACATATTTAACTTTCTTATTTATTGTTCCCAAACAACTTTTTAACAATATAAAAATCCCTTTAATTAATTCAAACTGATAAAAAACACATAGACAGGTTTTATTTTTTAGATAGAATTTTGAAAAACAAAATTCTTTCAACAACTGGTCAATAAAATAAAATGAGTGACCAGCGGTGCGGATTGTAAACTCTTATTAGCACTCACTGGATATTATTTAGAAAACTTTTTTTCGGCCTTCTTGCTAAGAATGGCAATATTTGTTGAAAGAGAATTTTGTTTTCGCCATTTTCGATTGTAAGCATTTGCTCAAGCAATTTCATAATGATTCTGCGGAATTTTTCTTGAGAGAAGAAAAAAGTATAAAAGAGTGTGGCTTAGTGGAAAAGTTTATCAGTTGATATTTAGAACCTTTCGAGTTTTCAAGTGAAAAGTAAAAGGAAAAAGAAAAGAAAGATGAAGTTTATTATTGTAGTAAGTCGGATAAATTTTATTTTCAAATTTTGTGTGTTGAGCAATCATTTAAGTCTCTTTCATCGACGCGAGAATATTGATATTTGCTCATTACTTATGTGTATACTTTGGTGTTTCTCATAAACTTATGTCTACAAAGCCGGATCTTCTAAAATGTAAAGAATTCTTTCTAGTGTTGAAATAAATATGTAAAATTTAAATTTTTGCCTAAAATATTTATAAGGTAGAAAAGAAGTTGCGTAATTGACTGAATATAAAATCATAGGGAAAAAAGAGAGAAGAAATATGACTTGCAAAAAAATTTTTTGAGACGCCAAAATATCAAAGGCTCTTTGAGAATTCGTTTTGACAAACGATCGCAAAGTTATTGATATAATCTTGACTGGGTAGAGTTCAAAGATGGGGCAATTATGTAATTCGCACTTATTGTGTAATAATGATGCTTTTATTCAAAAGAGAAATTTATTTTGGAGTAGATTTGATTTTTTCTAAAAGAAATTAATTTAATGAAACGAAAATTTGATGAATTTATTTTGAATTTTTCTAAACAAAAATTCATTCATTCAAAATATTTTTTCTGGAAATTTCATTCATAAGTATGAAGCATTTGTGTATAGATTATCTAAATATTTAATGTAATAACTTGTTAATTTTCCTCGTCACAAAAGCATCATTTCTTTACAAAACATTTGACTGTGTGTGAACAATATAAAAATTGAAGTCTTACGGCAAATATAGCAGATATATCGTACATATGAAGATATCAATGAATGTGAAGCTATTACCATTCAAAAAATTGATCATAAACAATGTTTTTTTCTTAAAAATGATTGCTCATTAACTGACATAAAAGAAACTGTTATGAACATGGAAGCTTATCGTTACTGAATTTGTAAAAATATTTTTTCAGGTATTGTTGGTTCTCTCGGTAGTTCTGATTTCCGCAGCACCAATCGATGAAACAATTGTCAATGATGTTGCTAATAATGAAGGTAATAAGTTATTAAGACCTTGCCTTGACATTGATAATTAACACTTCTCTTTCACTCTCGAAGATGTACTTGTCGCCTCACCAAACAACGATCAGAATAGCATTTTGAAGTTGCTGTTGTTGAAGAAATTGCTTCTATTTGGCTAAATTGACCATCATAAAAAACTTGAAGCATTACATAAAATATCGTAGGACACGACAACAAACACTGCTTATCAATGTCACAAATTATATGGACACAAAATACACTTTTTTTTTGAAATGTAAAAAAATGTTTTTCCTTAGTTATTCCAGATTGTAAAAAATCTTCTGTAAAATAAAATTCTTTTGAAGTTTTTGTCTTAGATTTTGTTCAATAAAATTGACTTTTTATGTGTTTCCTTTTGAAATGTGCAGGCATTTGTGTTCATTTGATGATGCAATATCAAATCATAAATACTCTCTAATGGTGAGACAAAATATATATTTCAATAAATCAATAAAAATCAAATATGCGTGCGAGCATAATTTATCTCTTTTTGTTTTATTTGAGATTCCATTGTGGTGGTCTTCTTATCTCGAGTTTCGTTTCCAATGTCTTTTTATTATTACATATGCAGTTTTTGAATCATCGAAAAGAAAAAAATGCGTTAAAATGTGTCATTCGTACGTGTTTGCTTGCGTTGATTTTAATCGAATGACTTGGATTTTTTCGTCTCGTTTAAATTTTTTCTTCTTAAATAGAGCTTTTCTCTTATGGTCATTTACAAAAATGAAAAAATAAATAAAATTGACCGTGAAACAATATATATATAATTGACTGATGTCTGAAGCTACTAACTGATAGTAATTATTATTTAATATGTATTTTATATTCTACTAAGGTTTTGCTCAACACATACATTTGAGCATTTTTGTGCTCAGCACTAAATGAGTGTTTGAATGCTCAGCACAAATGTTGAGTGTTTCAACACTAAACCTTAGCCTCTAAGATCTTTAGTGTTCAACATTTATTTATTGTGCATTTAAACACTTACAGTTTTTGAGTGTTTCGATGCTCAATGCGTATGCGATTTATAAATGTTTTGACAAAAGAAGCCCGAATGAGTTAGTAGTAACATATTTTATAAAACAACATTGGCTTACGATCATACCGATATTTTATGCAAATAAACTTAGATTGACAATAGAGCAAAACTTATTAGCACATGACGAAATTTTATTTTCTTTGTCACTTGCAAACATTTGCTTATCTTTTCAAAGTAAGAAAATCTCGGTCTGTGAGGAGAGTTTGCACAAGGAATTTGTATAAAAGCAATTGAAATTGACAACTATCCAGTCATTCATCAAAAGTACCTTCACTGTTTATCTTCAAGTGTTCAAATCAGAAGTCAGCAATGAATACTGTAACGTTGGTAAGTTCAAACAAAATTTTTTCAGATGCTGCAACTATCAAAGCTTATCGAAATGCATATTGCGGAATCTTGTTAACTCTGTATAAAAACTTGCGTAGGAATTTTCTTCGTTGATTAGGTGACCACAACAATCAGTTGTAATTTACAAGTTTATTGCCACACTGTCATAGAGAAGAGTATCAGAGTTTATTTGAGCCTATCCTAAAGAGTAATAAATAAAGATAATGAAGAAGAAAGAGATTTGATTATCGTGTCATAAGTGTTACAACAATGAACATAACCATATGCTTAACAAAAATCACAGCAATCCTAATATTGTATCATGAGAGTTGAATAAAACACTCATACACTCAATAAACCGTTCATGTCTAAACAACGATGTCATTGTGAAATAAAAAACTTCAACATGCATTGATAAAACTCAATATAATGTGTATTTGTTAATGTTTATGTCAACATTCAACAAATTAGCGTTACAATCACTTATCACACGGTGACTTGCAACCAAAATAAATCAATCAATGTCATTGCCATCACGATCTTCTCAAATAGTTAAGAAACTGCAAGGACAATTCTATTTAACAACTTTTCATTTCTTTCTTTCATAGATTTTTGTCGTCTTGTTAATTGCCTTTGCAATCACAGTGTCTGCTCTTCCCCACGATGAAGCAATTGTAGGCGATTTTATAGATTCAAATAATAATAATGATAACTATAACCCGGAAGATTTACAACAATTCTTCAAAATGAAAAAACTTTTCGGCAAGAAACTCTTTTTGGGCTAATAATGAGGAAAAGAAGCTCTTATGTGTGACAATATGTTAACTTTTTTATGGATTCAAATCACTCTTAAGCCATTTTTTTATGATGCGTTAATTTAATGACTAAATAAAAATTCAATTAAAAAAACGAAAAGTCTAAGTCAAATAGACTGATGTAAGTCATATTAATTAGACAAATAGGAATTTGGATTGAGCATTTAAATATTCAACAGCAAATAATTTGTTTTCTTCTTCTTACGTCAAGGTTTAGATAATGTTTGTTTGTCCATATACTTTTTCCTCTTCTTTATTTAAGAGAGAATTCTCAGCTTGGATTTTCCTAATTGACTATCAACTCTTTAAATAAACGTTAAAAAATGTCTCTTTAACGATGCGATGACGATGACACACATTAAAATTGACGTGGAGTTGATAGCTATCGAATAATTGATACATGTGCCAAGTATGTTTTGTGTCTCTGTCTGCTTGCTTGCTCGCTCACACTCAAATGTGTGAAACAAAACAACAACGTCTGCAGGTTAAGCCGATCACGTAACTTCTTTCTCATTTCATTATACTATTTGTTTTTTTTTCTTTCTCTCTTTCTTTTTACATTTGATTCGAGCCGACAAAATTTCTTTCTTTCATAATTATTACGACTATTTGGTGCTGTGTGTTTGTGTGTCTTTTTCTCTCTTCGCACTATTCTCTTCGTAATAATTTTAATATATTGAATAATTTGCTTAGATGGCTATGAATTATGATTTATGATGATACTCAGACTGCACACGTATTCATTCCATACATAACATTTTTTCGGACATTATATCGCAAGCAAATGTGTTGAATGACTTTTTGTGCTAAACAAATCAGCTTATAGAAGCTCTAAAAAGCTTTTTTAAAATCATTCTTCTTTAGTAAATTTATTCTAAATTATAGAATTATGCTAAATAATAATAAATGATCTCATTTGCTAACATAATAGAAGATTAAAAATTCCGAAATAAATATGTGAAAAAGTTTCATTCAATATAAATTCATGAATGTGGGAAGTTAAATTTTAAAGTTTTTAAAAAACCAGAGAAGAAGTTTATGTAGTAAAAATTTAGTATGAAACTTTTTGTTTATTAATTGTTGAAAATGAACTAATTAAATTTTATGATAATCATTGAATTTTATATAATATTATTAGTTTTCTTTTAAAATTGTCAAATAAACAAAAAAAGTTAGATTTTATAATATTTCACTAAAATATCGATGAACATCTCAAAGTCTGGCAAAATGAAACTTTCACTGTCACTATATTTTAAGTACATTAAAAATTTCAATGAAATTTTATTAAAGTTCAAAATTCTCATTGTTTTATTCTAATAGAAACATTTTAAAACTTCTAAATATAAATTTTTTTGTATTGTAATTTTAATAGATTAGAATACCAAATTAATAAAGAAGACATCACAAAAACTTTGTTTTCCTAATATTTTTTATATTTTCATTTTATCGATTCTAATCTACAATGCGATGTATCTTTTTCATTCTTAGTTTTTGATTCTAAAATATTCATTATTTGTCTAGATTCCGCTTGACATTTAATTGTGTCTCAAGTAGGCAATTTAAAAAATTATTTATGTATAAACTATCTTCTCATATTTCATAACATTACTGCGCTCAATTTGATTTAATTTCATTGCACTAATAAATAAATTTTGTGATTGCTATTCCGCGGGCATTTTCTGATTTTTGTCATAGCATTGGCATTCGTGTCAGCATATGATGAAAGTGTCTCTTCAGGCAATATTGAAAGTGTTCATCTAACTGAAGAGTTGCTTCTTTAGAAGATTTTGTTGTTGAAAATTGAGTTTACAGAAGGGCTGTAATTAGTAAATGAATTTGTCAATTAGTTTGTAAGGAACTAATAAAACGAATGTTCATAAAGCATTTGAAATTTAAATATTTGAGAATATTTTTGGTTTTGTGATGTGTGTTTTGTGAATCTTGACTCGTGATGTGATTCTCTATGTGTAAAACATAGACGAGAGCAGAAAAAAAATTCACAAAAAAATTCAAGTTTCAATAGTAAAAATACAAGCGTTTATTGTAGTAAAAAGATAATAGAAAAAGAAGAAGAAATTTGATAAATTTTTTTTGCTTCATCTAACGTAAAATCTTGTATGTATAAAATATCAGAACAAGATTTCTCTATTTTTGAATATGTTTCCAAAAAATGTTCGTATTTTTTTCATCACGTGAATTTTGATTAGAATGTATCAGATAGAGATAGCTAGATTTTAGTATAAAAGCAAAAGCGATTCAATCATTTGGCATCAGTTCAAATTATTAAAACTCTTTAAGAAGTTCTCCTTTGCTTAATTAAAACCAAAAAAAATCAAAGATGAAACTCATCGTTATTGTAAGTGCTCAAATAACAAAATAAATAAATTTCTTGAATGATTTAATCGAATAAAAATCTCAACAGGCTTTCTTGGTCGTTGTCTGCGCCTTCGTTCTCATCTCAGCATTACCAGCTGATGAGTCAATTATTGGTGATAATGTCGAGAATTTCCATCCATCAGACGACAATGAGATTATCAAGAAGAAGCTGATCTTGAAGAAACTCCTCCTCCTCAAGAAGAAAAAATTGCTCGGTTAAATTTGAACATTGATGAAAGTTACAAATGTTAAAGTAATTAGTGAATTCGTATGTAAAATAGTTCCAAACATCCCTCCTCACTGCCATACAATCAATATTAGAAACACCAAGAATTTTTACTTATTTTAAGTATTGATTGTTTTGTTTTCGTTAAAATCAAAAATAAATTTTATATGTTTTTCTAAACAAGCCATATTTTATTTTATTCAAATTTTAATTCCTATATTTCACAAACAAAACAGTTATTTGCAACAAAAAAATAACCATAAAAATCAAGTTTAGATTTTTGCAAATTAAAGAAAAAAAATTCAGTTCTCTATTCCTTCCTCATAATATGAAAAAAAAACAAGTTATAAAAATTTATCTTTTAAGAATAGACTAGAAAAACATTTTTATGATAGCGGAAAAAATTAAAGCAAAAAATGTTGAGAACACAATAGAGCATGCGCTATTACGATCAAGCCAGTTTTCGATAATTTTAACATTTTTATCTTGCCATAATTTTGTTGCGTTCACTGTACTTAAGTATTCACTTTTATGGCTATCATCAATAACATTTTTGGTTTTTAAGAAGTCAAGGAGATCAGTGAATTGAGTGGTCAATTCTTCAGAAGATATATAAGAAGCGGCATTGTTCAGAATCGATCTGACTAGCGATGATGAAATGTCATTGATGTCTTTATAATTCTCCTTCACAAACTCTATTATGACTTTCACACCTACCAGACCAGCATTTGTCCATGATTGAAAGATTCTGTGTTTTTCTTGTAACCTAATTTTTGGTTCTTTGATTGCTAATGATAAGAAAGTATTCAAATTTGTCTCGCTTTGGGAACATCCCAATGCTCTTATGAGTAAAGTTCTTTGAGCCTGATTCTTTAAATTCAACATCATTTCGATTGTTTTGTTATAAGTTTCTGAATCAGCACCTCTCAAGCCATTTGAATAAATCGTTTCTTGCATGTCCGGATGAATTTTTTCATCATTCAATTTTGACTTTGTTGTCTCGAGACAATCGTCATGCCCAAATTGACATGCGAGATTTATGGCAATTCGTCGTGAGTAACGATTGAATTTGTGTTCATTCTCCATAATCTCAAATCCAACATGTTTGTAAAATGGTTCAACAAGAGTACGAATAAATTTTTGATATTTTGCATGCATGTTCAAGCCATTTAGCCAGCGATTTAGAAGTAACAAGTCGCCATAAGCCTATAAAGAAGCACTTATGTTAGTCATTTTGCTAATTTTCTTAAATTAATCGACACTTACCGCAGCCCATGGCATATAGTCTTTTTCCTGCTTCAGGTACTTCAAAATACTGAAAGTGATTTCGTATGAAAGTTTACCGGCACGTGCCAAGTTTAATGAATCATCAATAAGTTGACTTCGACTGCGTAAATCGATAGCACTGTGACATTCGTTTAATTGATCAATAAGTGCTTGCCAGATTTTTGTGTCGTAATTTACACGATAATAATAGCCTTGTTGCAAGTTAACGACAATCCAATCTTCATCACTCCAATTTTTCGTTGATTTTGTTTTTGAAAGTGAGACTGATCTCTCTTTATTTAACCACAAATCTGGTTTTGTGTTAATGACTAACGAGTCAGATGCAGTGATAAAGTTGATTGGCACATACCATAAAGACACTTTGTCTTCCTCATCATACAAAAAACGCTCTTGAGTGAAGATGATATTGTCACCTGTACGATTCACATGAATCACTGGATAACCTGACTGTGTTTCCCACGACAGCATGATTTTTGCAATGTCAAGATCGATTTTGCCGTTTTCATCAATTGCTTTCTGAATATTTGCATGAAGATGATCAGGTGTTGCCGCAAGCAAAGTACGATTTTGAAGGTAGTAATATAAGCCCTTGCTCCAAATATCGTCACCAATTGCATTTTGAATCATTCGTAAAACACTTCCAGCTAATAAGAAAAAAAGTTGGTTAAAAAATATCTCACTTTAAAAATATTTTTAAACTTTTACCTTTTTCATATGCAATATAATCAAATAAGTCATCAATATCATCAGGACTTTCAACATAATATGTCATAGGACGTACATCATTGCCATCATATTCTAATGCTGGATGTACAGCGTTCAATATAAATGAGTCCATCAAACGATCAGTATCATAAATCAAACTGACTAAGAAAAATTCGTGAAGTGTTGCAAAGCCTAGAAGGAAAATTGTAATAAAATTATCTTCAATGACAATAAAACAACAATAAGGGCATACCTTCATTTAGCCATAAATACACCCACCAGTCCGGTGCAACTAAATCACCTGATAAGGCATAAATATTTATTAACGCAATTTCTTACTAACTCTATTATGAGTTATTACATACCAAACCATTGGTGCTATAAAAAGATAAGATTATGAATTATTTTCTGAATTATAGATAGATTATGAGAGTAGTTACAGCAAATTCGTGAGAAATGATTGTCAAAACATTTTCTTTTTGTTGTGTAGTATCAGTTGCTTTATTATGAAGCAGATATTCTTCACGATAAGTAACTAATCCGAAATTTTCCATCTAAAATTATTTTTCAAATTTTCAATTCTTCAAAAATTAAATTTCATTACTCACAGCACCAGCATCGAAATCTGGCAATGCAAATTGATCCATTTTATCTGTGAAATAATCAATTCCTAAATATTCTTCAAACTTGGCTATAATTTCCAATCCATATTGCAATGCAAGATCAGCTTCGCCATTTTTTACAGAACTGGGTTTTGCAAAAACTCTTTGAGCATTTTTCGACACATGCTCAAAGTCAGAAATGATGAAAGCAATAAGATAAGTCTGAATGGGAGGACTTTCTTCGAATGATGTGGTCACATAGCCTTCCAAGCTACTTTCATCGATTGTTTCCCTTGCTGGCATGTTTGCAACAGCTGTGTAATTTTTCCCATGTGTTATCTTAATTGTAAAAGGCGTGCGAATTTGTGGCTCATCATAGCTATAAAAGTTATTATATAAATCAATTGGAAATTTTTCTTTAAAACGTAAAAATTAATTAACTAACCATGGAAAAGCACTTCTTGCTTCTACACTTTCAAATTGTGTAGTTGCAAGCCATACTTCTTTATCATTATCATTTAAATATGATGATCTGTAAAATCCTAAATTATCATCTCTTAATTCACCATCATAAGTTATGTCAAAGTGATAAATTCCAGTCAAAATTAAACTATTCTTTGGTTTTATTATTAGAAAATCTGTTTCACTTTCAATATCATAATCAACATTACTTTCGATTACATCAAAAATTGTATTTAAAAGTTTTATATTGAGATTTTTCAAATCTTTCATGTGAATTACAACTTCATTTAACGGTTGAGTTATAACTTCAAACTTTATGATCACATGACCGCTAAACTCAAATTTATTTTCATGAATATGAGTTGTCATATGAATGTCATAATACAATGGTTTAGTATTGTTTGGTAAGCGATAATTGATGGCATCTGCTTGAGTCTCATAAGACGTTGGAATAGCAAGATTAATTCCGGATTCTTGTAATGCCAGTTTTCTCGCCAGATAAGGTGGAGTTTTTTTCAGCTCCACTTTTTCGGCTATCACTATCAGAACAAGGAAAATTAAAATTTTCATAATTTTTCACTCTAAAAATTTTACACACAACTAACTGAAGCTATGAAATTACATTCACTTAAATAACAATTAATAATCAGATAATTCTTATCATCTAATTACGATTATATAAATTCATAGCTCTTTATTAAATGCGATAAGATACGTTGTTAATTTTACTGACCACATTAAGCGAAGAACTTGTGAAGAGTTTTAAAAATTTTTTTATTGAATGCCACTCTATAATTTTTAATTGACTGATTGAGTTTGAATTTCTGAATGAAACTGGTAAAAATGTTTTAACTTTACTTTTAATTGCTTATCAAAAAAGATAATTTGATAAGATAAAAAAGAAAAGAATTGTATCTAAGGCATGGACACTTAAATTTCTCATTTAAAATTGATCAAATTTAACTTGATTTATATAAAATTTGAATATTTTCACTAAAGCTATAAATACTATATCATTTGATTGAGATGATCAAAATATAACGTTTAGCCAAAGTTTTATCCTAGCTAACACATCCCGTGTTTCACTCTAAGTGTTTTTTGCTTTGCTAGGAAAATCAAGTTGACTTAAGATTTAAATGACTTGACTTTCTATTTTAAATTATTTATGTTTCTATATCTTTTTTGTATCGATCGTATTTTTGTATGAAGAATATTTTGGGTTGCCGTTGTATTTAATTATTGTCTCCCTTTCTGACAATTTATCAAACAGCGCATAAATATTTCATAACACAATTATTTTTCTCATCCATTCAACAAATAATCTGCAAATGGATTTCAACAACTGCATCGCAAAATTATGATAATATAATTAATCAAATCAAGTAAATCTACATGCCAAAATTTATATTTCTCTTTGCTCAACATCGATAAAAGCAAAAAACTAAGAAATTTTTTTTATTGCAAAAGATCATAATCAATCAAAATAAATATAATTTTTCTTATTAAGCATTGCAAAGAAGTAAAAATTTTGCCGTTATCGTAGTCCATGAGATTTTGAGCCCAAATTATCATCATTGTCATTTTGGCGTTATATAAAAAAAACATCTAATCGCCTTTTAGATCATTGCCAAACTTCTCAATTTTTATGCCCGGAACAGAGTCGATATTTGGTGGCAAAGAGCTGTTTCTTCGAGCTTTAATCTTCTTCTGGCGACGATAGTTAAGATGACATGCAAGTCGAAGTGTTACATAATACAATATCTCTATGAGTGATAGAATGCTGACGCCCATGAATAAACCTAAATGAGAATGAGTTAAATGAGAAAAATTTAAATCCTGGTAGTGTCATACGACCGTTAGGGACTATTTAAAAAAATTTCTAAATGTCTTTCAAAATTTAAAAGCTTATTAAAACAAAATTTTTAAATATTATCATTAAAATAATTACAAAACTTCCTCGATTTAAAAGATGTTGTTATAAAATTTAAATTTTTTGTTTAACATCAAAAATGATTTTCAAAAATTCAAAAAAAATTCGAAAAAAGGTGTGAAAACATTTGAAATGAAAAATCTAACGGACAAAATTTCAAAAGATGACACTACTAGAGTTTAAATAAAATGAAACATCAACTTGCCCAATAGACCACCGCAATTAGCCATGAAGTCTGTAAGACCATACAACTCTGATCTTTTTGACGTAATAAACTGTGCTTCTTTGAAGAAAATTGTCAATCGCGCCAGGATAGCACCTGGAAATTCATTTAAGTCGGCATTATAAGCATTGAAGACTTTAACAAATTCGTAATCAGCTTGACTTATCTCAGCGTCGTAGCTAAAATGAATTAAAAATTTTCCATACAGTAGTCGAAAAATTTTCATTACAACTAACTTGATTGATGTGCATGATGGTAGGCAATTACAAACAGTCTTTCCACGCTTATTCTCGCCTGAACCTGTTTCTAGTGATTGCATTAACTCCTGTTCCATTAAATTATCCTCGGCTTCTTCGTAACATTTGATCTCTTCTTGGCTGCAAATTTTCGTGTCTTTATCTCGAGGCATTGAAAATTTCACACAACCACATTTCGCTGAAATTTAGAGCAATAAATTATAATACGCTAATTAATCATATGAGTATTAGGGCACTATAAACACAATACTGAGCTTGAATTTATTAAAATTGAAGTTTTATGATCCCCAAATGGGACATAATTGCTACACCTAATTTTTTTACTTACCAACAGTAAAATTGGCCAAACATTCTAGCTCACAGTTTGATTGTGTATAGACTTGGAAGAATTTTAAATGACGTTCGTTGTTAAAATAGCACTGACGTCGATCTGGTGCGTAATCAATTAAACCGTCTGATGTTGTTATCATATTGGGTTTCACTGAAACAACAACTTCCTGCCGTAAAGGAACTCTAAAATATTGTTTACTAACTCGAGGCACTTCACCAGGTGTATGAAGAAGAATTTTGAAACCTTTTAAAGCAGAATATAAGTTAGAATTACTTTACAAATGAAAATTTTTAATCTTACCTTGTACTGGACCCCTACAAATATAGTCTAAATCAGGTTCTGTTAATTTTAAAACAATATTTAATCCAGCTCGGGCACCTGGACCTAGAACTCGATAAGGATATGTATCAGAATCAACAGTTTCATAGCCCTTTTCTAAAGTCCATTTTGTTGATGTTTTGTTGTTTTTTATAAGCTCAAAATCTGGAGATAAACTGTTATAAAATTTAAAATTATGGAAAAATTGTTATTTTTGAATTTTCAAAAATCTTACATATCTTCTCGATACAATTCTGATGAATCCAGGACATTGAACGTATAACAATATCCTTCTTCAGTTAGGATTTCAGTGAAAAATTCTCCACATATATTGATTGAGTTACGCCATTTACAAAACAAAGTAGTTTCATTTAAAGACACAGTGATTTTCTTCAATAGTGGCACAATTTCATCTGTCTTCAAGCCACTCTTGAGCTCAACATCTTGAAATAAATGTGGATCGCAAATTTGCGCTACTGCTTCGAGACTCCTCAATTCCTCGTTCGTTAAATTATCGGCTTGTCCTAAGTGTGTCATTACATAACCCTTTGTGAAGTCGATAAACTCTTTCATGGCTTTCGTTTCGGGGCAAATGGTCACAGCTAATTAAAACACATATTTGCATATAAGTAATAAGATAATCATTTCATTATGAATTGTTAAATTAACTTGCCGGGAAAAGGAATTTGCCAAACTGGAGTTGATTTTTCAGCAAAAGAAACTATCACTGGAGTGTTCTGCCATTTATCATAAATTTTTATTATCATAATTGAACAACCAACAACCGATATTAAGAATGCCATGACCTATTGAGTGCGAAGTGTATGTTGCATAAATGAAATTTGAAATTTTTGAGTTTATTTGTTTGTTTACCCAAAATGCTCGTTCACTCCAGTGTCTCTGTTTTTCTCCCAAATATTTCACACCATGAACCGTGCTGTTATTGGTGAAATCAGCAAACATCGACCATGCGGCTGTAAATGCAAAAAATTCGCTTTGAAAAATTTACTTTCGATTATTTTAACACTTTTTAAGCACCAGCCAGTGGCTTTCCATGTCGAATTTTCTTTCTAATTTCGAAATCTGAGCCAGCATCACTAACAGTTAAAATTGATGCACGTCTTTTATCATCACCCGCTATACTCAATCTATGTTTCTCGTTTGCAGACATGACAAGTTAAAATTCTAAACTAGACTGATAAGAGCTCGCGTGAAATTGCCATTCTTTATATACAAAATATAACACGCTCTGTGCAATTAAATTGATTAAAATATTCTACCAAAACTGACCGTATTTAATGAAAATATCGTCAACTTCTTGTCCCTTGGAAATTGCAACCATTTTACATAAATTTTTATGAAGGCGCGACAATATACCCTAAAAAAAATTAGTCGTAAATGTGTTGTGAGTAATAGAGCAAATTGTTTTTGTTTTCTACTAAATGTTCTTAATTACAACGATTATTATGCTTGAAAGTAGAAAAAAAATTTACACACAATTTAATTCTCAACGGTGGCGATTTTTCTATTCACGGTTGTTTGTGTGTGCATTGCACTGACATAACTAACCTAATGAACTCAGGTGTAAATCTCATGATGATAATTGAGACAAATGTCAACCACTCCTAAAATATTATCTATATACCTAAACAGAATGCAAATTTACTTTAGGGAAGAAGTGTGTGAGAAGTTTATGACTTGGAAAATTTTATTTATAGCTGATGTTGACACTACATAAATTTACAATACCCTAATCGAGGCATAGATTTTTGCTTTTGATCAAGTTACAAATATTTACCTGAAAAAGAGTAATTTGCTGTTTATTTTTAGTTGATTCATCTTTTAATGTAAATAAAAAAACTCATTTTTAATCTCTTTTAAAATTAAATTTATCAAGATTTTTAAGATTACAAAAAAGCATCTTAAGCAGGAAATTAAAACAATTTTTAATCAGATTAACGATAAAATGGACCCGTTGACATCTTTGGGATATAATTGAAGTACTTTGTCTTTGGTCTTTTTATTGCTTGATATTCAAATTTTTGATTTGTTTTGATCATATTAGGCGGTTTTGTTGTTGTAATTGTGTGATTTCTCAACATCATATGTATCGGTCTATCGCGAAAAATATTTTTGTAAACCAAGGAAGGAGCTACACTAATACCACTCTGGTTAAATTCATAATCATCTTCATCTTCATAGAAATAATTTTGTGGTTGCGTAGTTTCTGTCGATGTTGATGACGTTCGATTGAATTCGCGAATTTTATGGTACATGACATTTTCTGGATGTGCATTTCCTGCCAAAACGTTAAAGTTAATGTTGAATGGTGTGGAGGAAATGTCGATAGTTTGATTCTTTTTCATTACAGTTGGTTTCTTTGTATTACGAATTTCCTCATGTAGTAATAGCTGTTGCTGTTTCTTCAGCAATTTCTCTTCTTCAACTTCTGTCGATGAACGCTTGAAAGAAGAAGAGGCAGAGTTTTGTTTTGGATAGAGATTTAAATGAACAATTAGTTGACTCGGTTTCTCGATTCCGTTATTCTCAATTTTTCCATGATTCATACTCGCTTGCGGCTGATTCTGATAACGAAAGTATGAAGTGGGGTAACGAGGCATCAATTGGGGAAAGTTCATGGTGTTGAAAAAATGTGGATCTTGATAGTAGCGACTCATGAGTGGTCTTAAACGTGCAAGTTTTTGCATTTGCATCAGTTGTTGGTGTTGCTGTAATTGCTGTTGTAGTTCTTCCTGCTCCTTCATTGGAAATACATCTAACATCACTGAAAACGGTTTACTTTGACTCATTTCATTTCTATCTTCAACACCATTGTCTTTTCCAAAAATATCTTTCTGTTTTGCCAATTTTTGTCTAAACTTTCTACGAAAATATGTCGGCGAGTCGGTGCTTAAAGTATTTATATATTTTTGCTGGTTGTCAGTATTTTGGTTGATCATTTGGTTAATGTCGTAGGCAGATATCGGTTTAAAATTTTTGAATGGATCGGAAGCTTCACCTTGAATATGGCCTTGACTTTGTTTGAAAATCTGCGCCAATTCAACTCCATTAGTACGAGGATGTCTATATTTACCAGACAGTTGCACTGGTACTGATTGCATCTGATTATGACTGAACTGTGCAATTTGACTCATTTGAGCTTGATGATTGTGATTGGGATGAACAAATTGAGGTGCAGCTGTAATTGGTTGATAATGATTGCGATGATTACTCCTGAGAATATCTTGAATATTATTCACTTGAGTGTAATAAGATTTTCCTGTTGGAGGCTTCAAATATTGATATGGTTTTGGCATAAGTGTACTTTGACGATAAGGATTTGAACGTGATTCTAATTTTCTCGGTGATAACTTATGATTTGGTGGAAGAGAAGTGTAAAAATTTCTTGATCTTTGCGGTAAATTTCTCGACTGCATGGGAGTTCGACGACTTGAATTCAAAATTAATTTTTGCTGTTCAGGTGAATCTTCGAACTCATCTTCATCTTTACTATCAAGTCTTTTGATTCGTTTTGAAGTTTCTGAAGAATTTTTTGCTGCTATTTCAAAAATTTCTAATCCATTTTTGTTACTTGATTTTCTAATCAAATTTCTTTTTGTGTTATTTGCAAAATTATTTGTAATTTCAATTGTTCGACTACTAATAAAAATGTAAAGAATTATGCTGAAAATTATTGCCATAACAATAATACTATAAAAAATTGCTGTTGAATAAATTCCATTGCGTTTATTTCTAAATCTTGATGAAGCACTTTCATATCTGAGAATTCAAAAATCATTAAAGAATTATAATACAACTTTTTAAGTTTTAATACAAACCTATACAATCCAAATTCAGAAAAATTTGGATACATTTTGATGTCTAAACACTTCCATGTGTGAAAATAAACTGAGAAAATTCAAGAAGTGCAATATCTAAATGTTAATTCTGTCATTATAGGAAATAAGTGTGGTAAAATCATCGAGATAGAAAAAACAAACATTTTCTAGAGAAATGTACTCATTTGATGAAAGTCATTCCTCTTTGTCTTTAATGATCGCTTTACACACTCAATGTGTTTGCTTTGTAAGTGTATCAACATGCAGATTTGAAAAAGAAAAGAGAAGAATGAAAAAGATTGAATGGATTGAAATTTTTAAAAGATTAGAAAAAGAACTAAAAAAAATTTAAAAAAACTAAAGATTTGCAAAGAGTTTTTAAAATTCTATTCACAAAGCGTTAACAACTTGAAATAAATTTTCTACTCCATTCAATCTGTCCAATAAATGTACGTGTGAAGTAAGTCATTTTTCAAATTGAGATCAAATAATTAGGAACTTTTACTCTCATTTCAGTGATGATATACTTTACACTTGAACAAAAATGTTAAAGAAGAGCTGAGAGAGACATTATCTCTTTTTGTTACATTGATTCATAACAAAGAGCTTAAAATGTTTTTAATGAAAGTGATTTTTCACATAGATAGCAAAAAAAATCGTAAGTGATACAATTTTGATTATTGATTAATTTCTTAAACTATTCTTACATTTCAATACATTATGAATGCTGCATAGTTGTAGACATTTGAAAGTTTTAAATGGCTTCTTACTTAACTTAAGATAATAAAGTGATGCTAATTTTTTAAGTCATTGAACCGAACTGTAATTTTTGTAACAAGTGTCTATGAGATGCTTTCTTTAAACTGTGGATGTTGATGATAATCATGTTGTTTAATTTCTTGCACAATATAAAGTTACTGAAGATAAGGAAATGAAAAATTTTGTTGAATTCACTCACATTTTTGTGATACATTTTAAACTGAAAACCAAGTCTGATATGCTGCGAAACAAGGAAGAACAATGAATTTTATAATTCAGGAAAATCACATGCGTCATTCTTACTGTTTAACACTTCAGCTAGGATTCTGATATCATTCGTATTTTGGCTGTTGAGTTGTTAAGACTTAACTTTTACAGAAAAATATCATTAAGTTTTTCAAAAGAGAAATTAATTTTATTTGAAATAAATTTAAAGTAAATTTTGAAAGTGTTTAGATATAAAAATAATTATCTGTCAACTTCTTTCAAAATTTATTTTAATATTTATAAAAGTTTGAAATTTGTGGAAATTTTTATAAATTGTGTTTCATTCAAAAGTAAACAAAAATTCTCAAAAATTTTAATCAACAAATTCATAGCCAAAATCTTAAATTTATCAATTATGATCACCATGCAAAAAGATGAAAAAGAAGGAGAAGAATTCACGAGACTTTTTCAAAGTTTTTTGATCAATTCGAATGGAGATTGCCTTGCATTCTCGTTTCCTAAAAAGCTAAATTTTTATTCGCATCTAAATAGATTTCCAGTTTGTTATGGCCAAAAATATCAACTTCCGTGGCAAAAAACTTGACTGAGGTTACCACTGTTGTCTCATCCTTTCTCTATAAAAAGAAGATTTGTTTGATTTTTGTATCATTATACATTCACCACCAGAAGCCTATAGTCTCTGAAAACTTAATTGAAATTTCAAAAATGCGTTCAATTATTTTTGTAAGTTCAATTAAAATTTTTTGTTCTAAATTTATTTTCATAAGATTTTTGTTTAGGCTCTCTTCTGTCTTGCAACAGCTGTCAATGCATTACCAGTAACTCCAAACACAAATGGCATTGAAGATTTGATAGCAGCAGAACAGCAAGCTTTCAATCCAATCGAAATTGGTGTATCACTTTTGCGAGGACTTCTTGCTGCAGATCAACCAAGACAATTAACTGGTGAAGGAATTATCAATCCATATCAATTGCTCTCATTGGCTAACTCATTTTTAAGCAATTTGGCACCAAGAAATACCTTAGCTAATAACAATGTCAGAGATGAGTCAGTTCAAGATCCAAGAGTGCTCAATTATGAACAAGAAATCAACAGACGCAATCAAATTGCACGATTGGCAAGAGTTTTCACTAGCTTTCTTTTCAGATAAATTAAATGTTCTCTAATTTTTATGATAAAGACTGTAAAATTATAATTTATGTCATAGACGCTGAAATTATTTGTATAATCGAAAAGAAAAAGAAAATAAAGCTATTTATATCAGTATTGTTTCGATATTTCAAAAATTAAAATTTCTTTGCTTTTTAAAAATCTTTGAAACATAAAAATTATTTGCAGATTAATTCATAATTGAATTAAATTGTCTTTAAGTTATTTATTATGCTAAATAATTCAAATTGCTAAAAATTTGAAATTAACGAATTTTTAAAATTTGAATTTAAACTAGGGATAGAAATAAATGCAATTTAGCAAAAATATTTATTGGTATTAATTGCTACAAAAATCACTTGAATCGCTTCAATTTTACTTTTTGATTTAAATGCAGCTGCATTAAAATAATGTATAACCTTAAGAAAAATGCATGGAAAATCTATAAAATTTCAGAAAAACAAAGAAATAACAATAAAGTCTTCTTTTATCACATCTTTCAAAAGAACTAGATTTTGCCGTTTTTAAACATATTCATTATCAAGACTTGTACAAAAAAATATGTTAATATTATTTTTTGCAGCTTTTAAAAGCTTTTGTTGTCATTCTTGTCAATTCAGGTATACCTTCTACTTATTCAAATCACGTGATATTTTCATAAAAAATAAAGTCTTTATTTTTTTTTAAATTTTTTATGAAATAGAGTATAGAATGGCGCCAATTTAATTTATCGCATTAGTTTGATGTTTTTTTCGGCTTCCTGTTTTTCTTTGTTTGTTTGAAAATATTTTCACAAAAGCGCAGTCATGTGATAAAAGTTTATAAAAACGCATTCAATTTTTTTAGAACTCTTCATTTGCGTTTCAAGCTTGAAGTTAGGATAAACTCAATTATGTGAAATTGATAAAAGAATTTTTAAAATTAATTTCATTTAATCTCATTCACATTTTGGTGAGTAAGATTTGATTTGAATTTTTTAAAAAAGTTTTTAAAAATTAATTTCTTTGAAGTTTCTTGATCACCATGGAAAATTTTTAATTTTCACAAGAGAAATTTCTATAATACGATTTAAAGGAGAAAGATGAAGAAGAAGATAAAAAAACCTGATTATCGCGGTCAACGGCAGCATCACATATGAGTTTACTACAGGTTTCTTTCTTGCAGATTCTCAAGTTCATTGTTTCATCAAATGGCAATATGAATGTTGATTAACAAAAACTTCCAAAATCAGCCATTTGAGCTCTTGAGAATGCGCTCAGGAAAATAGTTTTGATGGACAACGAGTCTAAAGTCTGCTTAATTTTATGGAGATTTTTGTATGTTTTAAAGATTTGTCACAAGCAAAGAAGCTGGTCCTCTCACTCATTTTGTTTATAGCAAAAAATACAAGATCAACTATTCCTTCCGCGATGAGTCGAAGAACGCCAGCAATTTTTAGCTGATATAAAAACCATTTGGTTTACAAAAGAAATCATCAGTTTCTATTTCGAAGTTTAATCGTTCAGAAGTTTAAAAAATAATTTTAAAAATTCTCAAAATGCGTTTCGCAATCTTGGTATGTTACAAATTATTATCAAAAGTGTAAAGGATTAAAAACATTGCAACATTTTTGGTTTATTATATTGCAAAATTTCAAAAGTGATAGAAAAATACCATATCAATATGATTATGTCGTAAAAACATTTATGGAATTTTAAATGAACGGTCAAACACATAAAGAGATTCATAAACTATGAAAAATGTGTCAAAGTTAAAATGATGCTAAAGTATCGGATAACAGTGAATGAATGAAAACAAAAGTTAATCTCTGTTAGCAAAACTCACTCCTTTTTCAATTTATCACATTTTCATGTTTGATTTATTTCCAATAAATGCGACAGTCATTTAGTTGCAACAATAAATATTAAATAATGATATACACACCTTTTTCAAATAGTCTTGACAATGTAGATTTAATAATAATGCGACTAAATATACATTTTCATACGCTTTAGAGGAATGTCATTGCTAATTTCTTAAAGTTATTTCGCATAAAGTTTCTTAAATATTAAATTTCATGCAACTTTTACAGGCTCTTTTGGTTTGTCTCGTCGCCATCGCTTATGTCTCAGCTGCACCAGCTCCAGCCGATGAACAAATCGTCAGCGACAATGTTGAAGCTTTCCACCCATCTGATGATAGTGAATTCAGCAAGAAGCTCCTGAAGAAAACTCTCATTATTTTGAAAGTGAAGAAATTGAAAAAGCTTTTGGGATAAATTCATATTTGAGAAGATAAAAAAGATCGATTTCCGAAAAGAAGTTGTTTCAATCACTGCTAACATTGCATAAATAAGTCACACGCACACATATGCAATGTTATGTAAATAATTTAATTATTAAAACAATTTCAATGTCCATAATTAATTAAACCGTAATAATAATAGTATAATAAAGGTAGTAATCATCACCTGGAAGCTATACCAAACACAGAGGTATTTAAATTTGTGGTTTTTTTCTTCTTCTCCTTCTCTTCGACATTTTTTCATTCATTCATAAAAATGACTCTCGATAATTTTATTTCGCACATCTACATTGTTGTAGAGACAAAGGAAGAAAAAGAAAAAAATTTCTTTCAATTACTTAACGCATCAATTTTCAGATTTCCATACAATGAAAAAAATAAATTGAGATGGTTCGTGGTCAAAAAGATGATAAAAAATTATTTAACATTTTTGACAGAGAAATTTGCATGAAAAGATTTTAAAGAGGACAATTGAACTAAGTAGATAATTGTTTCATTATTGATTGATGACTATTGATGATGAGGAAATTGTAAAATAAGTTTTACATCAAAATTTACATAAGAAAAATTTTACACATCACTTTATGTCATGCTCTAAAAAATCTCTCTTTTATTAAGTGTCATGATATAACGCCATATGTAATTAATGTATTTATTTTAAGTGTCAATGGGTCAACGCGAAATTTCCAAATTGCAAAATTCAAGATGAAGACTTGGTTTTAAAAAATTTAAATTTAACTGAATTTTAAAAATTCAAATTTGAATTTTTTAAAAACTGTTAATTCAAAAATTCATAAATACATTTTTCATAAACTTTAGAAATTAGGAAGTAGCAAATAACCTATTGTAGTCAAATAAAGTAAAAAATTTTCCTCTTTGCCGGAATCGAATTATTCAATGTGTGTTCACAATTGTTAAAGAAACAAAAAAGCGCAAGCAAATGAAATAAAATCAACGATGGCAGTGATACACACATTTGAATTTATCATCGATATGTATTGTATGCTGTTTGGAGAGTCTGACTGTCTATATATCTCTCTCATTCACTCCTCTTCAACAATGTAACCGCATAAGCTTTTTTTTTGTTGAAAATGAAAACGAAACCCGAAAAGCGAAAACGCAAAAACGAAGAAGAAGGAAAAAGGCTGATTGTGTGTACTGTTGTAAGGGCAATTGTGCACGATGTGCGATGGCTAGCTAGTGTGAAAGAGAAGATCGCTAAATAATCGTTACGAGCACGAAATTCATATAAATACCGATCGCATTGCCGTCAATTCATCAGTTTTTCAAAGCACATTGAGCTAAATTGTTCTTTCAGTGACACTCGTTAAAAAACCAAATTTATCAAAATGAAATACATTGTCTTGGTATGTTAATGGAAAATTTATTAAAAGAAAAATTTTAAAAATTGATAAAGAAGGAAAAAATTAAAGAGACATTTTCTTAAAAATTAAATCAAGTTAATTAAAGTTGAAATTGTGATAAATAAAATAATCGTAGTGATATTTATCTCTTTGCTGTTAATGCTGCTGTTAAAATCCGTGTAAAATAATTAAAAAATTTGCATATGAATGAATAAATAAGAGAAACGTGACAAAAATGCAGCTTTTAAAGAAAACAAATTAATTACAATTTGTGATAAATTGAAAGACTGGTTCTTCTACATTTGCTACTATTGAGCTGCAAAAAATATGGATATTATTAAAATTCTCAGCTAATAGCAAAGAGACATGTGTCAATCTTACGAGAATTTGACAGTAGAATTTTAATTGACAGCAGTTAATAATAAAACTTCTTTTTATTCTATACACATAGGCTTTGTTTGTCCTCATCGCTATTGCCTACGTTGCTGCCATCCCAGTTGATGAATCAGTCATTGGAGATTCAGCCGACAACTTCCACCCAACAGACGACCAAGAAATCCTTAAGAAATTGTTGTTGAAGAAACTTTTGCTCAAGAAGAAGTTGCTGCTTGGTTAAGCTGTTAACCTGGAAATCGAGATGAGGAACATTTCCTAGTCATCAAAATTTCCTTATCATCCTCTCCACCTACCTACCTACCTACTTACCTGAATACCTTCCCATATTCCCGCACATGCACGTCCAAGAATTAGAAGATGAATGGACAAACAACACAAAATCTTAAATATTGAAATTCAATAATTTCACACGAAGATCACTTCCAAGTGCAACAACAGTATTAAGCCAAAACTTTTTGTATAATTTTATTATTTAAAGAATGATAAAAAAATTAAATTTTTTTTGAAAAAAAAATTAAAAATCTTTTTTTATAAAGTTAAAACTTTAAGATTTCTATTCCACTCAGTTTTGTTATAATTTGTTTAAAATAAGATCGCGAGAATGCAATAAAGAGTCTTATAGTTAACGTAAACATGAAAAAAAAACTTTGAAGAATTTACTTTGTTTGTATTGCAAGATAAACGAGTGAACGAGCAAACAGAGAAGCATTTATTTCGTAATAAATCGTGATTGGATGCATACTCAACAGGTTTTTACAAAAAGTGTCATCACTTGGCATAATTTCAATTCCAATCGATGCCACGCCATACACAAACTTTTTCAATCGATGTTAATTTTTTGTCGGTTTTTTTTGTCTTTCTTCTGTCGTCATTTTATTTTCCATATGTCATATCACTTTTTTCACAAGTCTTACTAACCCACATTTTTTTCGTAGACTCTTTGGAGACGAGTCCAGCCCAAAATATAAGATCAAACAAACGAATATGTGTATGAAAGAAGGAGAAAAAAAATCACAAAAATTTCCCACGAAAGTGAAATTTTTAATGCTTAATGTTATATAATTACTGACCTATAATTCCACACGCCGAAATATGATGTGATTACCGGATTTTTATGTATATGGTTGAACGAGAGAAGTAAAGAGACGAAGAGAGTAGAGTAGATGCATAGATACGTAAAATCAACATAATTGATTTCTTTCTTCAAAAGGGTTACACAGGCACACAGAGAGAAAAAAATTTAATTGTCTGTCATTTCTCACTGATTGAATATTGAAAGAAAGATATTTATCATACAATAAGAGTAAGCTGTAATAAAAAGCGAATTACATTTTATTCGTATTTAAAAAAACCAGTGCCATGATTTAAAATTTTCTTCTCGTTTTGACGTTTTTCGATTGATGTCATTGACATTTTGATAACAATTTGTATTTTAATCATCATCAATGACTGAAGAATTTATGTAAACATGCCAAATAGTAAACTGAGCTTGATAATAAAACCTTCAATTTCAATAATTGTTCATTCATCATTGACAGAGCTTTTCAGTTCCTCATTAAATGAAATTTCACATGTTGTGCCATTCAGTAACATTCGAAGACGAAAAAATTAAGTCAATTTTTCCGCATTGAAATGAATTGCGAATTATCTGAGAAACTCGTTTTTATTTTAGATATTCATTACATGAAATGATTTAATTTTTACTATATTCGGCTACCTTATGCGATAACTGACGATGATTTAATGAAATTATTCACTCTGTGTATTCAAAAAATATATGCAAGAAAAGAAATGCGCTAGTGACAATGGACAAACATGAATTAAAATTATTGAATGAAGCGCAGAGAAAATTTCATAGCGTGAATGCTGACAAAATGTTTTTCATTGACTGACTTAAATTTAATAAAGTGATATACAGGTTTTATGCAAGTTAATTATCATACCTTGATGAATGGCATGATAAACGAATTTATAAAATTTATTTAATACCTCAGTTTCACACCATGCTAAAATTTAAAACTAAATTAATTTTCTTCTTTTCTTGTGAACAAATTTCTTTTATTCAAATACAATCAACTTTTTATAGTGTATAAAAAAAATTAACGATATGAATTTGGTTGTGGGGTCACAATAACATGTTTGAATTATTAATTATTCATATGATGATTTTTATTTTTAAATTTATGATAATGAGATAAATATGAGAAGAGATGAAGGGCAGAGAGGAGAAAAAAATTGATATTAAGATGCTAATAAGCAATTAACTAACTATGATAGTTTATTCTTAGTTTATAATTTTATAAAACTAATGCTGCTTTTAGAGTCACTCCACAAAAAGTGGGCTATGAACTAGTATGTGATAAGTTTTACTCTTGATAAATTATGCAATACTTTTTTGCTGTTTGTCTTCGCTCCTTCTTTTTTTCTCTCTTTATATCCACTCGTCATCTCTTTCAAGCATCTCAATTTAATATTTTTTAAAAATGATTGAGAATAAATTGAACACAACTTTGTGTGGCCATATGAAGTGAAATTAACAATTTGTTAACTCAAAAACACTCATTTTATGACATAAAGTAAGATACATATAGATTTGTGTCTATGTAACTATGACTCTTACATTTAAACATGGATAATAGAGTTTATGAGAAGAGAAATTATAACATAGAAATAATAATAATAATAGAAAATAAAGAGTATGTCGATGATGACTTTTTCATCATTTACAAGAGTATGTTGTTTGTATTGATGATGATGATGAAGAAGAGGAAGAAGAAGAAAGCTGTTGGGATAAATTGAAACGCATATGAAAAAGTTGAATGAATGAAAAAGTCATTTTTGAGTCGCCTGTTTGTCTCGTTGAATCGTCTCGCCTTTTACTCTTTGCTTCGTGATTTTGAGAGTAGGAAGAGATAGGCACCAAAACGAAGTATTACAATCAAAAAGATTAAAGCAAAAATGTCCCAGTAAAAGTTTGATGGTGCGAAATTAAATGTTTCGAGGATGATTTCGCCGTTAGTTGGACAAGTGATATTGCGTGTGCACATAATATCATCAATTCCAGTCCATTGATTTATCATAAGTGCTTCATTGCCATATCGGAACCATGAAAAATATGAAAGCCATTTGAAATAGCCAGGAACTGATGCAGCGTTTAAGAAGAATCCACCAAAAATCAAAAATGGAATGATTACTGGTGGTGCGATGCTAAGTGCCATTGAAATAGAAGAGCTAGCACATGATATCAAATATCCAAAGGAAGTTGAGACATTTGCAATTAAGCAAACAATACCAACGGCGATAAAGAAGTAACTCCATCCTGCTCTTAAACCAATCATAGGATAGGAAATTGATGTGAAGATAATCGGAATAAGCAAGAACAGTGGCAGCTCAGCAAGAGTCTTTCCAAAAAAGTACGCACTACTCTGATACAAACGTGCACGTGACTCTCGTATGAATAACGGTTGTTCCGCAGCAAAAACCTATAAAAGAAAATGTATGAAATCGAAAATATTTTCGTGAATGCGCTTTAAGTTCAACTCACATTGATAACCGAGAATACATTTTGAAACGTCATGTTTGTCAAAAAAAGAAATAGCGCGCCATTGATATTCATTACTCCATCTTGATCCAAAATTTGTCCATAAAAGATGATTCCAATAAGCAGTGAGACCATCTGAATGAGAGATAAAAGCATAAAAATACAGATTAAGTATTCAGTTACATGACCTTCGTCAATGATAAGCATAGTGGCCTTTAACTTACAATCGTTTGACTCAATCTAACTTTAACCAACATAGGCTCTTTCAAAACAGAAAGCCATGCACGCCATGTAATGGCATAAAATTGTGTTATCCAAGGTGCACGAAAACGTCTGTGGAGTATTAATAAAGGCATTAGTATGGCTTTTTTCCTTTTCATTAGAAACAATCTATCATGCTTACTGTATTTTGTTTGATTGACGTCGATTTGCAATGTCTTCATCTGTTGCTAATTTTGAAGCAACTGTATTGATCTCTTCGGCAATCGCACTGACGGCAAATGAATCGCAAATCTTTTTTATTGTTGTACGACATTCCTGTTCTCTATTAGGGGCTATAGCAAGCAGTTGAACAAAATAATCGGCAGGGTTGTAGTTCACAGGACATGGAACCCCCAGTTGATCGAAAAATTCGGTTGCTTGATTAGGTGTGCCCAAAAAAGCTGTTCTGCCTTCAGCAATTAACAAAATTTTGTCAAACATGCTGTAGAGTTCGGATGAAGGCTGATGAATTGTGATAATAATTGTCTTTCCTTTAGCAGCCAATTTCTTAAGAACTTGCAAAACACTGTGAGCCATGAATGAATCAAGACCACTTGTAGGTTCATCACAAAGCAAAAGATGTGGATCAGTAAGAGTCTCTGACGCAAAAGATAAACGTTTTCGTTCTCCACCAGATAATCCTTTGATACGTCCAGGACTTCCAATAATAGTGTTAGCACACTTCCTCAAACTCAACTCATTAAGCACTTCATTAACACGTACTAATTTTTGCTCATACGTAACGTTTCTTCCCATACGAAGCATTGCTTGGAAGATTAAGTGTTCTTTGCATGTTAACGATGGAATGAAAAGGTCATCTTGTTGTACATATGCACAATGACTACGAAGCTTCTCACTTGTAACTGGCACTCCATTAAGAGCGCGAACAGTAGTGCTTGATACTTTAATTCCAGCTGGAGAGCGGAAGCACAATGCATTCATAAGAGTTGTTTTGCCTGCGCCGCTTGAGCCAAGTACAGCAAGCAATTCTCCACTATATGCAACACCAGTTACATTTTTCAATAAATGCTTTCTTGTAATAAACTCTTTTCCATTGGATGAGAAACAACTGCAGAATTTCTTTTTCATTCGTGTCCAAAAAGGAGCTTGAACTTTTTGCTCTCCATAGACATCAATTTCTTTCCAAGAATACCTTTAAAATAAATTAAATGTTACATATTTGCAAGAAAATGTATTAAAAAATTGATTTTCATGATTTTTACTACGAAAAAATTCCATGGAAATTTTTCATTAAAAACAAAGAATAATAAATAATTTTAAATATGTACATACACAAGGCGATCTTCTATAGCGATTGATGTTTCGATGTTATCTGTTCCATATGATTTTCCGCTTATGCTAGTGCCTGGTATCAATGCACTCTTATCACTATATTCATCAGAACCCTGCGAAGAGAATCGATCCATTAAGAAAATGTATGAAATATGAAGCTTATCAATCAATAACAAATTATAATATTCTTGTTATTCGTAATGATTTGTAGCAATCTTATTGTCTTGAACTACTTATTAATACTGAGTGGATATGTTTAATGCATGTAAAATGTCAATTGGAAATGAAAACTTATAAATGAGAAAGTAAGAAGTAATTTGATACTTGTCTTCGGTTCATTTGAGGTATAAAATGGGCAGCTAGTTTGCAATACCTAGTTTTAATTAACTTATATCTACTGAGAAACTTTATGTGTATTTATTTAGTCACCATAGCGGTGGTCAATTGCAGGTAGAAAAAATAAACTCAATTGAACTCTATCGATTGTCGCTTTTATATAGATATAGAAAAATACGGGAAACTCAAAAGCAAAACACATGCTTCTCTGTTTTGATATTTACGTCAAAATATTATGAGTAACTCTAATCATTTATTTGTTGAATATTACTTACATCACTTATTTCTTCAACTTTTACTCCTTCAATTTCTTCATAGCGCGACATTTTTTCAATTTTTATATTGCTTCGTTTAATTAATATTACACTTGGTAAACTTGGTAGAAATTCACCCTCTATTTATGGAGATCAAAAGTGTATCAGTCTTGTTATTTCTTATCTCTTTGCAAAATAATTGAAGATTTATTCACAATTAAACACAAAGTAAAAGCATGTTATTTTATATTGAAAGTAAGTTAAGAACACTATCTTAAATTCAAATATTATCTTTAGTTGTAAATAAAGTTTTTATCATATACTATTTCACACAGACACAAATCTTGAATATTTAGATGAGTCAATTTACGTTATCTGTTGTTCGTCTTTGAAATAATATCACTATTCTGAAAGAGATGCTTCTTGCTTGAAGCTCACGACTAAACTGATAAACCACTGAGATGAGTTTCTGACAATGATGATAACAAAAATGTTCTTTTTAACTCTCTCATGAAAGTCTCAGCCTCTCATTTTTTGTTTATATTTTTGAGGGGAAAAAAATTAAAGCATTTCTCTGCATTCTTATTAGAATTTTATTCCTGAAAAAAAAGATTTTTTTTGTATTCACATAAACACATGACACAGCAAATATTTTTCAAATCATTTTCACTTTATTAGTATATTATTTATATTCCATTTATGTTTTAATCATTATATGTAGCATTGAGAAAAAAAATGTATTGCTTGCATTGGCTTTAAATGACAGAGAAAAACTATCATATGTTGAAAGGGCAAAATAAACATAAGCAGATAGTCAGTCTTCATAAAAATTAAATTAAATTGTTCTATTAATAATAATAATTATTCTTCATCATGTATTTATTCTTTTTTGAGATATTTATATCATAGTTATATTTTTGAGGCACTGGCGAAATCGATTTTTAGTCATCATTTGTGAAAGAAAATTTGGGTCACAATTCAATGAAAGCAGAATTAAAAATTTTTTTATCCTTTTCAGTTATCGTAATTTAACAGTAATTAAATTTTCGTCAAGCCATGAAGTGAACAATACATGTACACTTCTATTGGATTAATTATAATAACTATCTAATTAGATGTTTTACACCATTTTAAATCCTGTATTACTTCACTTACTTTGATATAATTTCCTCGTAAATGGATATTATACTAAAAGATTATCACTTCAAAGCATCTAGGTAGATATTTTTTAAAAACAAGAAAATTTATGCATATATTCATTTATAAAGTCGTATAATTTTTTTTCTCTTTCTTAAGGAGACAAAAAATTTGCAAAAATCTGATAATTATTTTAAAAATATTTACAACTTTGTGATTTAATCAATATTTCAATAACGAGATCGACATGTCACATGTGTGAATAATAATTATTTTCCTTTTTCAATTACAATAGTCAATAAATTTTTTTTTCTGTATCAAAAAGCGTCTTCCGCATGCAAAAGTTAAAATAAAGTCGATTGAAAATAATAAAAAATGAAGACATGTATATAATAGGTAACAAAGACATATAGAGTCAATTTCTTTTAAAAAACATGAAAAATTATATAATTTTAAAGACAATTATTTTTGTGAGTGCGCATCACTATTGAGATTTATCTGTCACTTATTATTTTTACTGAAATTATGTGATGCCCAATTTAATGATGTTTTCCATGAATTTTGAAGAGCTTCATCGAATTTCGATCGGAAATGTTTTAGAGCTTCTTCTTCCGACAAATCAAGTACCTGTGAAAATAAATATAATATTAGTTAGAGACGGAACCGAATATTAAATTTAAAATAAAACCTACCAAAGTTTCTCTCAAATAATTGAGATCTTTTTCAGAAGAGAGTTCTGGCAAACCAGTTGAGATCATCATAGCAAAGAGTGATAAAATCAGTGAACCATGTTGCCGAAGTGTTATAAATGCCTATATAAAGATAAGAAAGATTACATTATATGTAACAAATATTAAAGGTCACAAAACTTACTTCTTCACATAAGTGCTGAAACTTTTTGAATTCGTCTGCATCTTTATCACTTCGCCCTTTGTTGATAACATATACAAAATCGTGTGTGAGAACGAATGGCACCCGTTCTCTTCTAATTCCAAATTTCTCTTTAAAATGCCCTAAGATGTGGCCAAAATCTATGTGAAATAGCTGACCGTTTTTCTTTACCATGATATTATCAGAATGTCTATCTGCAACTCCCAATACATAGGTCGCTACGCTGTACCCTGCACAGCTCAGCGTGAACTCATTGCATGCTTTCTGAAGAAGTTCATCTGTATTATTGTGCTCTTTAAGCCACGCATATATTGAACCTTTTTTGAAGATCGCTGATGCTGCCAACATTCCTTTTTCCTTTTGAATATTCGCTATTGTTTCACTATCTAAGACAACTTCAATCATTCCTAATCTACGATCCATGCTGATACAACTATACGTGTTTAATCTAAAATCATGTCCATTACATTTCCATATTCGATCCATAATTCTCAACATTTGAAGTGTTAGCATATCCTGCCTCAAATCATCACCATTCTTAAAAATTATATTGATATCTTCACCATGAGGATCAACATTTTCATATTGAAAGAGTATGGGCCGCATTTTTGAATCCATAACTTTACATTTGTCTTCTTTTACGCGTTTGCAACGAAAGCTTGGATTAAGTGGTGATGTAACATTCGCTAAGTCAGCAATCACATGAGGAATATTAAGAAATTCTGATAATTTATATCTTGCCTTTTCTTTTCCTCCAGCTTTCTTTACTTGCTCACTACCCATTCTCAATTTTTCAAGACTGTAAAATCAGAATGACAAAGCATTAACTTATCAGTAAACATTCCTCTCTAAAAGATATGATATGTTGATAGAAATTAAATACTCACCATAAATGTTGTCTCATCAGTATTGATATGTGCTCTCTAGAGCTTCTTAGATAGGCTTCTAATATAAGCGAAAATCGAACTTCAACAGATGGATTTTGAATTTCTGATCGTAAGTGCCAAAACAGGAAATGACCGATTCTTTGATTATTTAATGCGCGCTGCAACAAAAATTCAACAAGATCGCAATAAAGATACGATTCATGTTTGATTGCTTGAACAAGCTGTAGTAAATATAATTGAAGGTCTTCATCTTTGATCTCTTTTAAGCACGAAACAGCAAATCTTCTAACATAGCAATCAGCATATGCATAATCTAATAATTCAAGAGCTCGTTCTATTGACATCCTCTTATGTGGCCATTCATTAAGAATTTTCACTACCTCTGATACTTCATCACGATTATTCCATTCAACACAATACAACAAACATGGAAGACCATCAGGAATATTCTCCATACATTCATAACGCATTTCCCAAATTTCTTTTCTTTCTTGCTCAGAAATATCAGAAATGCGGTCGTTGTGCATGTATGGTTGAAGAATGCTGATAATTGATCTAGAATCTTCTGGCCGATTTGGAGGCTTTTCTTTTAAACGAAGTTTTGCATAATCACAAATTTCTTTCTCGCTAGGATACATAAACATCACATCATTATTGTAATTGTGAAAATTCATTGTTATTGATGAACACTCGCGAATACGAGGATTTGGTTCAACAGTTCCTAAAGGATGAAGAAGCTCGTCTGAATCAGAATCTTCTGCATAAGTCCACGTGTATAGAGTTTGACCGCCATTTTTGAATTGATTTTTATAGTCAAATAGCGTCGTATTGACCCAACAAAGAGGATTAATGAACAAATCCTTTTGCTTATCTTTTAAACGTCGTGCTCGTATGTGTTTTGCATTTCTAGCGATTTCATAAATAACTAAGCAAAGTCGTGCCATTTTAGGTATGTTGCATACTTTGATATCGAATTTAAGCGTCTCATTCCACTCAGCAAAGGCTTTATTGTTTTCATTTCCTGTCGCTCGCCGCTCTGCCGTGTTTTGTTTTTCGCACAACGATTTTCCACCATGAAAGATGCCTGCTTGTATTCCTATATCGATGGACTTGTTATAGTCAACACTCAGATTATTAATTGCTTGAATTGTTATTTGGAAATTATCATCTATTTCCCATGTTGTTCTTGCTTTGACACGTTTACGTAATGTCTTAGATTCCTTAGTGGGAATTTCTTTTACCATTGGATCGTAGCTGCTTGTGAACACATATACATCAGACACATATGTCACGACAACAATTGGCGTTTCAGCTCTCGACAAACGATCTTGAATGTAGAGAAATTGTATTAACGGATATTCACCAAAAATATACTCCTCTTGTCCACAAATTTTGAGAATATAATCATCGATTTTGCCACGATAATTTTTCAACTTTGACTGCTTTTTGAGTATGATTTGTTCTAAGAGTTGCTTGGGGTTTAGAAAACAGTTGACTTGTAATGTGATTGTTGAGATATTTTCATTAGGCAATTTTGCAACTATTTGAAACTCATCGTTCTCCCTAAGAAGTGGCTTGACAGCATATGGAATTTCACTATTTTTCGCCAGCTTTGGCGGGTATTGATATAAAATCTTTTCTTTTCGAGTCATTTTTGAGCGTCGTTTTGCAATGCGTTCACCCAATTCTCCAATTTGAAAACGAAAATCGTTCACCTAAAAATTAAGGAGACATATCGTATATATTAGAAAGGCGTTGAATAATTTATTTGTGTGTGTGTATATGAATTCGCGTGCACAAATTAATGAGTCATCTTGTTTATAATTTTTTTATACTTTTTTTTCATGGGAAAAAACAACAAGTAAATACTATTGCAGCGTAAGTAAGTGGGGAAAAATAAGTATTACAAACCTCTGGATTTTTTAACGTCTTAAAATCATCGAGTTTTTTGCCTATGAGACTATTAATATTTTTGTTTAAATTTATATCCTCCGACTCATTTTCTTGACGTTCTTCTATCTTGAATAGTGCAAAAAACGGTTGAACATCAATAATTCGCTGCGATTCATCAGTGATTTCTTCTAATAGTGCTGATGGTGATTTAATAGCTTTGATGACGTACATCTTTTTGTTTCGTAGATGTCCAAAAAGAGCATACTTTTCAGCTTCTTCCCACAGTTCCTATAAAATTTAAAGAGTAAGAAAAAAAATACATCAGAGGAACGAAAATAAACAATGAAAATTGGACTTTAAATTGTTGTGTGCACATTTACAATAAGTAATAGAATAAATAAAAACTAAAGGAGATAACATAGCATATAAATGACGCATTTCGATATATATTTTTGTAAATCGTAATAACATGATTCATAAATTTGTTGGATATTTCCAATAATAAACTCGTCATGGTAAAAATATGTATGCTCATATCATTATGTAGTATATTTTGAAGAAAGAAAAGTAGAGGAGAAGAGGAAGAAAAGAAATAACATACCTCTTTCATTTCAAAGAGCGTCATACTTTTGGGGCAATTAAAGAGGATGTAATTTCCATTTGGCATGAAGCAATTCACTGTGATTATGTCGTTCTCCTTCCCAGGAGATTCTGAGTACCATAAGTCGTACTTGAAAGGCGCAACCATTTTTTCTAACGTAATTTTTCTCTTTCTGAAGCAATATATTTATTTTTGTTTTTCTCAGAAATTTCTCAGTATGTGAGTTTTTTCACTTTTTATATTTGCTAAATTTCTCATCACTTTCAAATTTTATTAGCTGCACTTGAACATTTTTCACTTTAGTTATGATCAATTTTCATTTTTACACTATTTGTGACCTTTTATCTTTGACGAGTGACTTGAAAATTAAAAATATTTTTCATTTATTTTTTTTTCTTTTCACAAAAAAATAAAGTACAAGTTGTATACGATAGTCGAATGTTTTTTTGTCTGCTCCTCCTAATGCAATTTTTCTCTATTGAAAAGACCTTTTATTTCCTCTTATTACGTTTGTAATCTTTCTCTGATGACAAATATAATGAAATTGTGTATTTATTCGCTTAAAATTGTGAGAAAAAACAAATTTTTCAAAACACACTTGAATCAAAACAAACATGGCGTTACTTGATAAACTTTAAACGCATTTAAATCTACACAATAAATATTTACCTATTTTTAATTTTATTTAAAATTGTTTTTTGAAAATAATAAAACTTGTTTTATTTTCATTCGTTTAACTTTTGATTGCATATTTTTTTTTCTAATATATTGATTGACAAACTGTAGATGCTGTTTCGAGATGTTTCTTGAAAATTATGGTAAAAAGAGTTGGAGTAAACTTGTAAATGAATTTGTATAAAAACTTTCTTAACACTGAGGCAGACATTTTTACAAATACAAAGGTAAATTTTGTATGACGAGAATTACAAATGGCTTTGTATTGTTAGTTTGTTTTCCTTTCAATAAATCTTTAAAAAAATAATTTTTGTTCATTATCTTAACATTTTAATTGATAAAAAGACAAATAACGAGTAGTTTGACAATATAATTTTAAAGGAAATTCAAATTAAAATAAGTAAGTTTTGCATTTGCTTTGTTTTAAGTTATTTTTGAGTTTGTGCAAAAAGTCACGCGGTGAAAAAGACTATGAACGAATACGAAGACCAAAACAAACCTGAAAAATATAGAAAAATAAATGTTCCCACTCAATATCGCCAAGCTGCCAAAATATTGCAACAAATATCTGAGGGAAAGTCTTTAAAGGATTTGGTTTACAATAATAAACATATTGTAAGTATATTCTTAATTTAAAATAAAAAATTAAATTAAAACAAATTATTTTATAGAGAGTTGGAACGACAATAGCGCTTCTCAATAAAATTCAAGCTAATGAAAGACAACTTGATCATATTATTGGTAAAACTGAGATCCTTCAGAGAATTCCTAATAAATTTTTAGCCAAGTATCTTGTGGCAGAGTTAATTTTTGGACGTGGTGAATTGAGTGGCTATTCAAGACCAGTTGAATGCGTTAGATCTTTTCATGACCAACTTAAAGAAGCACTTAATGAATTCGGAGAGCAGCCACAGCATCAAAATCTTTATCATAAAGGTAGGATATGATAATCTTGACTAATAGTTTCAATGAAAATTTCAGGGTAAATAATGGGCAAAAAGAACAAAAATGTGGAGAAGACTGAAATAATGCATGAGCAGCATGAAGACCAACAGAAAGAAGAGAAACCTTTGAGCCCTGCAGATGATGACGCTCTAATTCCATATCATACTAAACAAGCATCTCTGGCTGTTCTTTACTTACTTTTCTTCAGTATTTTGATGTTCACTCTTCCTTTTGCTGCATTCTATGGAGTCCGTCATGCACTTTATGAATATCTTCAAATAGATGGATTTGCGAATACTTGCTGGTCAGTGCTTGCGGCTGTTGTCACTGTGAATTTTGTGATTGCCGTTTATGCCGTAGTTGGTTTCCTTGAAGCAAAGAAAGAAGAAGAAACAGTATTGCAATTTGCCAAGACCAAAGCCAAATCCAATTGAAAAATCCATCTATTATACATTATTACAATAAATTTAAATTATAATTAAATATTAACTGATGTATTTCAATCTTTTCATTTCAGTGCCACGCTATATTCGTCTCAATACACTCTTGATGAAAAAAACTGAGGCAATGGAATATTTTGAACGTGAGGGATGGAAACTTATTGAAAATACATTTGAAACATATGATGAATTCCTTGAAGCCATTCAAAATTTAGATAATGAAAGTTATATGCTAGATTTTCATATAAAAAACTTGTTCATATTCCCCGCTAGCAGCAAGAAACATTTTGCTTCAAATGAGCTGGCAGCTGAGGGAAAATTATTACTTCAAGACAAAGCTTCATGTCTTCCATCATTCCTCCTTGATCCACCTCATAAATCGACAGTGTTAGATATGTGTGCTGCACCAGGCAACAAAACTACTCACTTAGCTGCCATAATGAAAAATAAGGGGAAAATTTATGCTGTTGAGATGAATGTGAGGAGATATCAAACCCTTACAGAAATGGTTGAAGGAACAAATGCTACAATTATTCAAACATTGAATAGAGATGTGCTCGAAATCAAAGATGAAGAAGTTCCAAATGTTCAATACATTCTTCTCGACCCAAGTTGTAGTGGAAGTGGAATTGTAAATCGTTTTGCATCAGATAGTAACAAAGACTCAAATCGTTTGTACAAATTAAGTGGTCTTCAATTCAAACTCTTAATGCATGCGATGACATCATTTCCTAATGTAAAGCGAATTGTTTATAGCACATGTTCAGTTTATCCTGAAGAAAATGAGGAAGTTGTATTGAGTTGTCTTCAAAAAGTTGGTCATTTTAAATTAGTGAATGCTGCCGAACTAATGAAAAATCAGTGGAATAATTTTGGAAATGAAAAAAGTTATCCTAATCTTGGAAATAAAGTTTTATATGCGAGAATGGGAGAAGATGGTTACAAATCTGATTTTACTAATGGATTCTTCGTAGCTGTGCTCGAGATATGTGATGAAGATGAATTTAATGAATTCTACTTACAAAAACAACAGAATATTGCTGTCCATAATGAGAAATTTGGAAAACGCAAAGTCGAAAATGTTGATGAAAGTGTAAAAGAAGATGCTCAAGAGGAGGTAAAACCCAAAAAGAAGAAAAAATGGATTAACAAGGGTTACAATCAATAGATTTATGAAGAAATTTAATTTTGAAATAAAATTCTTTTTTTTACTGACTTTTTTAAATTTGAATTTTTATTTTTTTGAATATAAATTAACAGTTACGGAATTTTCAAAAAAGTAAACAATACAAGTAATTTTTGCCGAAAAAAAAATCTGTAAAATAAATTAAGATATAAGCGCAAGTTTTACGCAAATTGTAGTTTATAGTTTGACAATCTGGATGTGTATCGCGAAGAAATGATAGCTGCTGCAGAACCTAGGGAATTTATTCCGAGCGGCAGGAAAATTGTGGAAGAGCATTGTGGTCCATTAAATCGAAAAGCGGATACAATTTCTAGCGAATTTATTTTGCTTGATCGCATGAGAAATGTAAATTTAAGTGCGGACGAACATTTTAACGAATCCTGGATCATACGTCCAGTATGTGATTATCCGAAAATAAATGACACCTGCGATGAACTTCTCTTTCTGGAACCGCATATTGTTAATTCAGAAGAAGAACTTTATTTTTCTGGACATACTGCTGTTTGGACGAGTAAAGTATCAGAAACTTGTTACACGACAGAAGAACCAATAAAATCTGCATTCTTCTGTACAAGAAGCTTTCTGGATCCAGATTATAATATTCAAAATTTCAAATCAATTAAAAATAAAGACTTTGACAGCGATGCATTCAAAGGAATTGCAATTATTGACTCAACAAGTATGAAAGTTTACACAAAAAGTGGCGAAATACTGGTTACAGCAGTTGAATCACCAATAACTAAAGTCTGGATAACAAAATACTGTGTAATTTTTGAAAAAGAAGCGTCATCGTCAGCGATAGTTGATGGTCACCGACTTCCTATGCCTCGAATCTTCTCGTTAACACATGCACTGGATGATATGTTTCCAGTTTTATTAAAATCTCAATCAATTATTAATTATATCACAGAAGAAGAGCTGAAGGTAATGTGGAAAATTTTTATCAAACTACACACATTCTTTGATTCCACTTTTATTTTAGATAATATTTGCAACAGAAGAGAGCGATCTTATGCTCATGTTTAATGCTCGTAGTGGAAAGCATACAATATGTAAGTTACGAAAAGCAACTGAAGAAGAAACGCGTAGTGTAACAGCTCTTTATGACACGAGCGCTGTGGGAGGTGGAGTGGGAACGCACTCTTCAATTGGCGGTTTTACAAGCATTCACAATTCGAAGACACCAAAAAATAATTCAGGACGATATGGATCGATGGGAAATTTAAATATTACTCAAAATAATCAATCCACAAATTATCGTTCAAGTCTCGCTTCCTTAGCTGATTCATTTAATCGTAATTCAATATCTATGATGGCTCGCAAAATTGGAGAATGTGAGCCTTCAAAAGCTCTCGTTCCGGATCTTATATTAGAACAAGTTTGGACTGAAAATTCATCAAATTGGAATGAATATCAAGAAATGGCTTCAAAAGCATTTTTACACGTTGATTTTGTTGGACAACAGTTTCTCTGTTTTTTACTACCAAAATGCTTTAAACTACAACTCTTGATTGTTGAGAGACTTAGTAGTAATGATATGCCCGTGTTTGGAGGTATTTCAACTTTTATTGCAAAAGATGCAGTTGCTTTGCAAAAAATGAATATGATTATAGTTTTGTTGCCTTGTGGAACGTTGATGATATATTCCGGTTTGGTCGCAGTTGGCAAAATTCATGTTGGAGGAATTTTATCAAGCATTCCTACAGCACTCAGCACTCCAGCATTTCCTAAAAGATCAAGCATTTTGCCTAATATTGCTTCACCAATAGTTGATTTAAAATTGACAGAGGAATTTCACAGTCTTTCACCAGTACATCCATTACAGAATAACAATCCGTTGAGACTCAACAATTGTATGTCGCTTCGAGATGCTGTAGGAAATAATTTAACAATTACTTTCACTAATGGAAAAATGTTTCGCTTTCAACTGCCACAGATGTGTGAAAATCCTATTGTCAAAAAAATTTTGATTGCTCTTCGTCAGATTCTATATAAAGACGCAATGAAAATATTATCTCGATGGTATTCAATCAAAAATTCACCTGGCGCACGTGACTTGAGTTTAAGTCGAGAGTTTGAAATGTTTAAAAATTTGTTGTTTGAAATGATTGGAAGACCTCATGAAGTTTCACATTCTTCAAGTTCAACTGCTATTACTGATCCGAAAAAGCGACGAAAGAGTGAAAACGGTTCCGATTCTGATTGGGAATATTTGTTGTCTGTTAAAAATGGACATAGTAAGTTAGAAGATGATGATCAAGAAATGATTCAAAATTATCATTCAGATGCTGTGTTTTTTTCGAATATTCCTTTGATATTTTACTCTTTGCATCTGTTATATGAAGATCTTAAATTGGATATTTCAATGAATAATGAGCTGAATGCTTTATCAGAGTTACTTTGTCAATTAGCTGTTGATTTCAAACTTGAGAATTTTAGATATCATTACATCAAAGACAATCCACAACTAATTTATATAAAGTCAAAAATGGAAATAGCTCAACATGATTCAATAAAACTGCAGAACAAGGAATTGATTAGTGAACCGATTAATATATTTTACGAAATTACACAATTGGCATCAAAGAAAGAATTAAAGCAATATCCTTACATTTCTAACATTAATTTGCAGTCGAAAAATGTTATTGAAATTTTAGCCGTGATTTTTGAGAGAGTTAAATATCCAAGTGAGGCAACGATCATGATAAAAATTGGTGAAAACTATCAAGTGACAATGCAAAATAATATGAAGCCACTATCTGAGCCGGGATCTCTTCATAAAATCGTGATTGACACTATGATAAGAAAAGGAATCACAAGAGTACATTTAGAGCGTTTTCCTATCGCAATCAATTACATTATGTGTCAAACTTTAGAGACTGTTCGATTAAATCCGCCCATTGGATGCAATTCAGCTGCATATAAACTATTATTAAGACCAGAGCTATATACACATGCAGCTCATACGAAAGACGGTAAGCAAATTAAATTAGTAAATGATGATCACCAAGAAACTTCTCTCACACCTCGTGTAAAAACTCAACCAGATATAATAGCGAGATCGGAAAAAACATTGATTGAATACGATGGAATGGAGAACACGGATACTAAACTTTTACGCTTACGCTTTCCTGATGATCTTCGCATAAATGATGTTAAGAAATTCCTCAACAGTTCAAAGCCAGTGAGAATCGATGTAGTACAATCACCAAATATGTCTGATCACGATTTTATTGAAGAACAAGAAAAGCAGCTTTTCGCTTTATGTACGCGAACAATGGCACTTCCTATAGGTCGAGGAATGTTTACATTTAGAACTTATTATCCCTATTTAACGGAAGTTTTGCCAATTCCCAAGCTTTGTTTGAGTGGTAAAGAAAGTGTGCGAGGAACAATAGTCGAATTGCAACAAATTGAAGTGCCCGCTAATATGAGTGTGTGGCCTCAATTTCATAATGGCGTTGCTTCAGCTCTAAGAATTGCAACGGATCCAGAACAAATTGATCCAGCTTATATTTTGTATAATAAACCCAAAGAAGCTGAAATGCCACCATCATATGCAGGATTTTTAATGGCTCTTGGTTTAACATCAAGTCTTAAATCATTATCTGATACATACCTTTACGATTATCTCGTAAGATCAGAGGAATTGCTCAGTGTTGGATTGATATTGGGAATAGCTGCAAGTTATAGAGGAACAATGGATACAAAAATTACAAGAATGTTATCAGTTCATATTGAGTCACTTCTTCCACCAACAGCAATCGAATTAGATGTGCCACATAATGTTCAAGTAGCATCTCTGTTAGGAATCGGATTACTCTATCAAAAATCAAATAAGAGATTTATTGCTGAAGCGTTGTTACAAGAAATTAATCGACCACCTGGTCCTGAAATGGAAAACTATATTGAACGAGAGTCTTATGCTTTATCTGCTGGTCTTGCACTTGGAATGGTTTGTCTCGAAACTGGGAGTAAAGATGTTGGTCTTGATGATTTAAATTTACCCGACACTCTTCATTACTATATGATTGGTGGGACTAAAAGAGGATTGACAGGAGTACAACGTGAGAAATACAAATTGCCATCATTTCAAATACGTGAAGGAGATCAGGTTAATATCGATGTGACAGGTGAGAAAATTCATTAAACTTTTTCTTAGTCACAATATAACTTAAAAAAAATATTTATATTTTACAGCACCAGGATCAACTTTAGCACTTGGTTTAATGTTCTTTGCAAGTGGAAATGAGGCCGTTGCTGACTGGATGAAACCACCTGAAACAATGTTTTTGCTCGATTTCGTGCGACCAGATCTTTTATTGCTACGAATTATAGCTAGAGGACTTATTATGTGGAATAGTGTAGAACCAACTGCTGAATGGATCAATTCACAAATTTCAAAATCTCTTTCAAAAATCATCAAACAACGACCAGATCCTGATAATGATGATCTTGACCATGAAGCAATTTGTCAAGCATATTGCAATATTGTTACGGGTGCTGCTATGGTTATAGGCTTGAGATATGCTGGCACTGAAAACCTTGTGGCTTTCAGAACATTGAAAAAGATTATTACATTTTTCTTATCAGCTAATGGTCAATATATTGGTGAATATGCAGGAAAAGCCACAGTTGAATCTTGTATAGTTCTCGTACTTATCGCTGCATCTTTAGTTTTTGCTGGAACTGGTAATTTGCAAATACTCAGAATGGTTCGAATGACACGATCACGAATAGGACCTCAACATAGTTCAGTAACTTATGGCTCTCATATGGCAATTCACATGGCATTAGGATTTCTTTTTTTAGGAGCTGGACGTTATACGATTTCTCGTCGTCCACAAGCAATTGCTGCTTTGATATGTGCATTGTTTCCGAAATTTCCTACTCACAGCAACGACAATCGCTATCATTTACAAGCTCTTCGTCATCTTTATGTGCTTGCCGTTGAACCAAGACTATTTTTACCAAGAGATATTGATAATGGAAAACTGGTTGTATGCAAATTAAGTTATATTGAGTTTAACCAAAAGTCAATGGTAGAAACAATGGCACCTTGCATGTTGCCTGAATTAGATTCATTGAAAGCTGTCTATATTAATGATCCGAATTATTGGCCAGTTGTGTTTGAAAGAGGAAGAAATTGGGATCAATTGACAGAGATATTGAATGGAAACGGTTGTATTGATATTGTACAAAAAGCTGGTTGTTTATCACATCTTGACGATCCAAATCGTTTGAAAAGCATGCTAGCGTTGACACTAACTATGGAAGAATATTCAAATTGGAAAGTGGAAGCTTCAAATTTGACATCGTTCTACAATGATCAAATGATGAAAAGTTTAACAGAAATGATTATGACACCTGAAAAAGATAAAAGTCCATTGCGTGAGATGATTTTGTTACAAATTTATGATTGTCTTATGAGAGACAAAACTCATGCGCTAGGAATTTATATTTCAATTGATAATGTAATTAGCCTAATTTTTAAATTTTTGATAAATATTCTAATATTAAAATTTTTTCATTGACAGATAATTCAATCTCTCAACCATCAAAAATCAATTAAATCAGTTGATGTGTGGCAATTAAAAATTCTCAATGTTCTTATGCATAGACGAATGCAGAAGGAATTAGATTCAAAATCATCACTTGTGTCGACTGAAATTCTGAACTCGTTGCTAACAAAAATCAAATCAAATATCTTTGATCGCATGCAACAGCAAAAGGATATTTTGAAAAAGTTCTTAACTCAAAAAAATTTAGATTTTCTGCATCAAGAAGCTTGTTTACCAACAATCGAACAAGTTTTATTATTTGCAAATTACTTTGATCTCCCACTCGCTCTCTTTAGTTCACTTAATACTGAAAATATAAATTTGCTTCAATTTATTGTTGAATATAAGAAACGTCATTCAACAACAGACACTGATTTTTTATCAAATTTATGGAAAATTGTGTCATCATAGTTTTAGTATGTGCCTATATGCATGATTAAGTAATGAATAAAATTTGTTTATTTTATAATTAGCAATTAATATAATATTTCATCGAAAAGTTTCTTTATTTCCTTTTATATATATACAATGTTTGTTTTTAGCACAAAAATAGCAAGGCGCAAGGCATTTTTCACAGTTCATCAATGCACAAAAAAATTATTAAAAGATTTCAATGCAAGTAAAGTTTTGTAATTTTTACATTCAAGTCTTAACAGTAGTCGCAGCAATTTTGTCAAATTGGCTTAAAATTAAAAATTATAAGTAAATTTTGTAGAGAGCGCTTAATAAATAATAATTCTAGCTTGTAACTTGATGCTTTTGTATGTGTGATGAATGAATCTTTTGGGTAAAAATTCATAAGCGACATTAATTAATAATTACTGAGATAGTTAATCAATTATACATTTGTAGGAGGTAGATAAAATTATGAATCGGGAATTACTTTTACTTCATAATACTGCTTTCATCTTCTGTGGGACTGAGCAAACCAGTTTGTTGCAGCACAAAATGTCGAGATTTAACTTTAAGATTTTTAGGTTTCGGTAGAGGTGCTGGCTTCTTTTTGATCACAGGATTATTATGGTTTTCTCCTAGCGTTCCACGCACTTGCTGATAGAGCTGGTCTATACCATCTTCATCAGATTGTTGTGGATGTATGAGAAAATCACTTGAGCAATTGAATTCATGATTGGCATTGTCGTCTTCTTCATCATCATCGCTAATGTTGAAATTTAAATTGTCTCTCTCAGCCAAAATGAAATTGTCCATATCATTTTCAGGCTGTGGAGCATAAAAATCTTGACTCCTTATACTCAGTTCAGAATTTTGATAGTTGATGTCACTAAAATTAGTTGGACTTGAGCTGCGATGTGAAGAATTATTGTACAAACCAAAGGTTGCTGAATTATCAGGATTTAAATAAATTGGTGCAGATTCGAAACTTGTTCGTTGATTCATCAAATCATCTATGCTTGAATCATTAACAGTATCATTGCTTATTGTGAAATTGCTCTGATTATCATCTAAATCATCAATTTCGCATAATGAAGGAGCAACTAAGATAGGACTTCTTGATTCTTCACGATCGAGAATCATTGATGAAGTAATGTGTGGTTCTTTTAATTGATAGGCTGCAGTGCTTGATGCAGCTTCAGATACAGGTAGCATTTCAATCAAATTACTCTGATCTAATAAAGAAATATTATTAAAAGAAATTGATCTTGCATGCGTTTCATGATGATGATAAGTTAAACTCGTCACCATGTTTAATTGATCAAGTGATTTTGATTTTGATCTTATGGAACGAGGTGAATGGTTTGTAAAATTTCCTGAAATTTCTAATGCTGGAGATATGTATGTTTCATCACGTGTAAGTTTCAAATCATTTTGATTTGTCGGTGTTTGTGGTTGAGCAATAGATGGAGATGGAAGACCAATTACATTTATTGCATTTGTATTAACTATCAATGGTTCCGATTCTTCTCGATCTGATTCATTTACTTCTGAAAATTTTAAATGTACATATTTATTATTTGGTAATTTTATAATGTGATGTTAAATCTCACCTTCAATTGTGTTGCCCATTAGATTCTTGGTATTTACATATAATGGACCATCATGTTCAGTCAATTTGTTTATAATGTTGCACGATTTATCTATAGCGCTCTTTTGTTTGTTATCTTCAATTTTAAAATCTTGTACATCATGCAGCAAATTTGTATAATTATTGTTTGCTCCAAAGTTGTTGATTTTGCTCTTGAGAGTACTAACACGAAGTCCCTCTTGACAAATATCATTAAAGAGTTCACTCTCGTTGCAGCTGTCTGATAAAATATTTGAGTTTGAAAATTGCTTCATCTTTGTTTTATTCTCATCGACATGAATATTTGTATTGTTAACTTTACTACTTGTTCCTAGCATTTCACTTACTGGTTTCGAGTATGACATGATAGTTGATGAAATGTCACTCGATTGATCATTAAATTCATTACGTCGTTGTACATCAATATTATTGAGTTTTTGAAGTTTCTTTTGCTTTTTGAAAAATCTTCTTGCTGCATTGCTCTGCGATGGATTATAGAACATTTCAGCAACATTACTTGAGTCATCACCATAAACTGAAGTTGTCTGATGTCTCTGCATTGTCATCATAAAATTTGATCCACCATTGTGATTGTGATGTTTAATCATTGGATCTACAATGTGTTCCATTGATGATTTTATTCGAATTGATCCAACACTGAGCGGTCGATGACGTGAATTTTGACTATTGGTTCGAGATAAGTTCATAGGCTGATGATAAAGAACTGTTCCAATTGTCTCTGCATCGCAATCTTTGACAACTGTTGTGATAACTTTCGAGCTTTTTCCACAATGCCTGAATCTTGACCATATAGCTCGCACATCACTTCTTGCTAATCCATAGAAAAACATGACAAAACAACCAAGAAAGGTTGAGAACAAAGCAAAAGCAATTGAGAAAATTTCTTCTTCGTAAATAACACGTTCATTGAATGGAATTGAAACCGCAATACCAGCAGATATCCATGTGAGTAAATAAAGAACAAGCACAATGATGTAAGATTTCAATTGAGTTCTTGGACTCGATTCAAGATCGTCTTCTGAGCTATTTGTTGGTTGTGTACTTAAACTTCTCACACTTCGCACGCTTCTGACACTTCTCGCTGCATTTACTGCATTATTTGATTCAAGCAAATCAATTTCCATTGCTTCTGTTCCTTCAGATAAATGTGTAGTGCAGACTGTTCTATTTCTTAAATGAAATCTAATGCAGATAAACATTATGACAAGGAAAAAGAGAAGAATTGAAGCGGGCAAAAATAAAGCACCAAGCTCAGAGCTAGAGTCCATAAAGCAATGTGTGTAGCTTGCATATTCCTTAATATTAACAGCCGAATTTATTCCACAAATGAGCAATCCAATTCCATAGCCAACAAAGTAAAGCCCAAGTACACTCTTTTTAATTCTTTGATCTCTAGGCAATTCATCTTCCATTCCGATGCGGTCACTTCTTGACACACGCTTGTACATGTTACTAACAGAAACAGATATCCATAGCAACACACAAAGACTCAAATAATGAATCGAGATTCCAAAAAATTGGCACATTTTATGATCCTCGGTTTGATATATTCCAATGACGAAAACAAAAACGAGTGCAGAGATGGAAATCCATGTGTTTATTAACGAGTGCTTAATACGTCTTCCCATCATAATTTCGTTAAAATGAAAGATATATGTAGCAATATTGAGCCACATTGTTACGAAGAGAATGAAACCGCCAAAATAGAAGCCAATTGGTGAATATCTAAATCTTGCGCCAGCATCTGGATCGTCTGGGAAATCATTAAGCGCTTTTGTGTGTTGAACAAGCCCATAAAATCCTAGACGATTGCATGAAAACATTAACATTCCTTGCGAGTAATGAATTGTTTGGCATCCTTGATTGAGCGACCATCCGCCAGTTCCATTGAATTCATTTTCATCCCACCATACAGGTTTAGGTGTGCTTATTTCATCGTGAAATGGTGCTGCACGAAGAACAATGTAAATAGGATCTGAGAGGTTTTTGGGAATCATTGGAACAAGTGATGTTGGTGGTGTAAGAATTTTAGCTCCAATAATGTTTGATGTCACTTGATAATTTCCTTGTATACGGCTTCGTGGAAAAAGAGCATTTTGGTACACTGAAACAATCAGTCGATGAGAGTTTTGTGGATTTGAGTATTGTGTTGCTGGAAATTGAATGCTTGCCTCGATGTTTTTCTCGTGAAATGCGAGGTTTTGCATTTTGCTTGCTGTGTTGCACTGAAACACTCGATGTCCTTCAATCTTGATCCATGAGCATAGAATGCCCACCGCAGCCTCGTTTGGTATGTTGAAAAGTTCAATAGCAAGATTTGACTTTTGAGAGTCTGCTGATGTTGAATAAGTAGAAGCAAGTTCAACAGCTTCAATCAGTTTCTTACAAGTGCCATTCAATATTTGAGCTTGTTCAAGTATATGTTTAGGAAATTTCATGATGTTTGACACAATATCAATTATAATTGATCCCAATTCTTTCTCTGTATGTACAAATTCTAAATAATTTTCCAAAGTTTTGCCAATATAAATCAAGTCAAGTGGGTCCTTAAACTTTTCATCTCCATCTTCTGATAATTTTGATGTGTAAAGCTTAAGTTTTCTTGCTGAGTCAAGAACTGTTCCTCTTGCTATCGACAAGTTGACTTTTGCAAATTGCTCTAAAATTCTTGTCGTTTCACGAATATATGGACAATTTGAGGAGTCAATATTTTCCCATTTGCCGGCTTCATTACATCGTCTCATTGCATAACTACCATCAACACCTTCAATCGAACATGGTAAACGAACTGTATTTCCTCTTATTGTTTTTGGCCACGAAAACCATCCTTTATTATCGCTTGTCTCTTGTGATGGACAATATTGAGTCTTTTCTGATATAACATGGACGGCAACAGTTCTTGATAAATTTGCTTGCATTGAAATCAGTGTACAATCAAATAGTCCTGAATGATTTCGAGTAATGTAGGGAATTTTTAAAACTGATGACAGTATTCCAGAGTCAGAAGTTCGTTCATCTATTGAAAGTGTTGGAAATTTTTCTCGTGGATTCAGGAAGACTACATCCTCAACACTATTTGGATTTACAATTTTCGCTGACCATCCCCAGAAAATTTTAAACATGTAATTTTCAGACTCGCGCATTGAACCAATCGCTATGCGTGGAGCAAGACAAGTGAGTGTTAATGAATCACCCTCGAAAATCAATTGAGCTCTATCTGGTATCAAATCAAGTAAAGAAGTGTGATGTGTTTGTGAGCAGTGAATGTCAACGCCAATTTGAATTTTTTTGAGCGATTGTCCCTTAAAAATATCAGGATTTGAGCATTTTGGCGAAGGCTTCAATTTTATTAAATTGCTTTGTGCATAATTTGGAAGCCACAGCAATTCGCAGTTGCACGCTAATGGATTTGATGAAATGTCTAAAATTTTTAATGATTTCAATGAAGTTAAGGCACCGTGGAAAACATTTGTGATTTGATTGTTGCTAAAATTCAAGCGAGACAACTTGCTGAAGTCTTCGGTGAATGAAGTTTCATCCAGCTTTGTTATTTGATTATTTGATAGATCTCTGTAAACAAAAATAACTATAATGTTATAATAAGCAGTGATGAAGATGAACAACTTACAAAATAACAATTTCTGATGAGATATTGCCGAAAACGACATCCTTCATATCCTTGATTTTTTCACACTTAACTTTGAGTCCATTTTCTTCACTTCTGTCGCATTCGCATTGTTTTGGACAATTAATTTCAATTTCTCCATATGTATGATAACTGATGAATAGAAAAACATAAAAATATAATAGAAATCTACTCATTTTCACTAATTTTTCTTTTAAGAATATTTTCTTAAAAATCACTCCATTTTTGTTTATTGCATATAAAAAATTCTTTATGGTACAGGGTTCGACATTTCTTCACATTTTTTATAAGTAGAAAATTATTTATTTAATTGATAAAGATTGCTTAAATTGTTTTATTAAAGACATGCATATTATTAAATAATTTTTGTTCAAAATAGAGGAATAAAAAATTTTTTAAAAGGATCAAAAATATTTTAAGCTTTTATTAAAAATTTCTTCAAAATAAAAGAAGTTTAATGAATGAAACAAGTTGAAGTTTTAATATCATATTTTAAATTATTTCACCATCTCTTTTATCTGTTAGTTGCCATTAATTAGTTTAATAAATTTCATTCAAAATTTCCTTGATAAAAGCACAAAAGTCAGAAATCATAAATGACATATCAATTTACATATCAACCACCATATGGATGTTTTGAACTTACGTAACGGTCCACTCTAATCCTTTTTAATCCTTTTTAAGTTTTTTCATTAAAAACATTCGCTTCACACAACCATTTTACATTACAAACACTCGCACTCGATAATTACTGAGATAGTCATCATAAAGCAATTAAAGGGTTGTCTCATGCAAGCTTGTAAACATCACATAAACTAAAAGTAAAAAAATTGAGAAAGCTTTTCTATTTGTCGGTCCATAGAGAAAAATCTTCAATAGTAAATGAAAAACGGAGCATTGCGCATAAACGAAAGAAATTGAGATATCATAATATTGTTGTTAATTTTATGATTCTATCGCAGTCAGTGTATTATTTCAGTGCTTTCATAGAAAAGTTATAAAAATGACGTGTGACTTGAAAGTTAATTTTATGAACGACCAGACGATGTTTATGCCAAACCAACAAATCAAAGGTTTGTTTTTGTGCAATAATTGATATATTTTGAATGATAATTATTATATTTGCTAATTTTTGGGTGTGAATTAAATTTTATTTTTTTTTTCTATCTACTAATAGGCCAAGTCACATTGGAAATTACAAAAAAAGTTTATCGCTACAGAGGTGAGTTATAATATAATCTGCAAATATTATTTGTTCGTTTATTAAACACGCAAAAAATATGATTTGGCGACAGCTTGTCTAATGATAATATTACTGATTTGACCTAAATAAATATTTGTTCGAAAGAGAAAATGATTTACTCTCACTTGATTGGACAAATTTACTCACTTGATTGAGTTGTGTAGATTAATTTTTTTTTCTTTTTTAACATTTATTTTATATGAACAGGCCTTAAACTTGGATTGAAAGGTTTTGGTATTTGTAAATTTAAAGAATTCGATGGTACATCATTTTTTGCAAAAGAAATAGAGTATTCTGGTCGAGAACGTTATGTGTCTGCATCTTTAAATATTTTTAAGTGCCCAAGAGATGCACCGAAAATTTTCAAGCCCGACAAATACACATTTGAATTTTGATTTCAACTGCCACCAAATCTTCCTCCCTCAATTAATGGCAAATACGCGAAAATACGTTATTTTGTCGAGGCACGTTTGCAAACTGAATGGGACGATGTCATTTATGCCAAAACGCCGTTTACAGTGTTGAGATTTGAAGACTTTAGCAAGAGAATCGATTTGATGGAGAAAAAAATTCAACAAACATCTACAACATTCGGTTGCATGTCTTATCAAACTACAAAGCCATTGTTTATCAAAGCAAGTATACCATTTTCTATGTTTACACCAAATCAAAATATACGTGCTACGATATACATCGACAACCGGTGTGGCTTTGAAGTGTCGAAAACAATTCTCTCATTAAAAAGAAAACATATTTTTACAAGTATGAAGCCTGAGAAAAGGACCATTTCCCATGAAAAAACTATCGCCAAAGCAATATATGAAGGAGTTAAGAACAAAACGTCAAAGAAAATATTGGCTTCAATTACGGTTCCTTCATTGACTTTGACATCAAGCAATGTTTCAAAAATTTGTCAATTAAGTTACGTTTTGTGTGTACAGGCTGCAGTTGTTGGATTTTTGAAGAAACCATCTGTTCAATTTGAAATTTTTATAGGGCGAAGTTCGCTAAACTATGAACATAAATTAAACGCAAAGTTAACAAATTAGACAGTTAATAAAAGTTAACGTAATATTTGGATTTTAGAGAATTATAAAAAATGAGTTTTCATTCACTGTAAAAATCAAATAAATTTTAAGTTTAACGGTATTTTGAAATTTAAAAGGGTATATAAATTTTTTTAAAAAAAGTGGTCACATCGCTTCACCGAAATTTTGTTTTTCAATCGTAAAATATTTAAATAATTTTCAATTTTCTTGTAATTACACATCTTTTCGTGTTCAACTGAATTTAATTGACATTAAGGTAATGTATATATTCGATTTTGATAGTTGGTATATCAAATACTACTTTAAAAAGCATTTAAAATTATAGTTTGCAAAAATTGCTTTGTTCTCTACGAGTTCTTCAATTTCTAATTTTTGTAATCGTAGAAAAATGACAGATATCATGTTTATGCTTCGACAAGCCCAAGCTCAGGCTCAAAAAACACAGGGCGAAGAGAATAATTCGGTAGCAACATTCTTTAATTGTCTTGCTAATAGTAAACAAAGTACAAACCCCTCAAACACACAATCGATGCCGATTCCTATTAAAAGCAACCAAATGACATTAGAATCCATCGAACGTAACATTCCAAAAATCTCACCACCGCCACCAAATCGTAAGAAATTAATAAAATCTTTTTATTTATATTTTAATAGCCTTATTTTTTCCTTAGATGATACTCAGAATATAACTGGATCTCAAAAAAATGATCTCGCAAATTCGCCTTTGGCTCAATTCATTAATTCTAATAACTTAAATGTTCTTAGAGGAGCACAAGAAGTTAAGAATAATAATGGCTCTGTTATCAGTTGTTCTAAACCAATAACAGTAACAGCTTCGCAGGCTGTATCAAACGGAATAAAAGAGACTAAGACTAAAGAGACAAAGTTGCTTATCACTCCAAATGATTTGCTTACTAATGGAAAAAGTAGCAACACTGGCGATAAAAAATTGCCAAAACAGCAGCAAAAGCCTGAACCTTTGACGCAAGCTCAGCTGATGCAGTCTTTAAAATATTTAATTGATAACGATAGCGATTTTACAAAAAAGATTCATGACGCTTACATCAAATCTGTGAATAAGAAATAAGTTTTAGATGTTTGTTATTTGCCTTTATTTTGCATTTCTGAAGCTAATTCAAATATCCATCATAAATGTCTATTTCTTATCCTTGTTCGCAATTAATGAATACATCCATGATATATATAGATGATTATAATTTTTTTGATAACGATTGGATGTCTTGAAACTTTTAAACGTAATTTTTTTATTATTCATTTTTCTAAAGAGTTCAATAAGAATTTCATAAATTCACAAAAAATAGAGATTAATAGATAAAGAAAAGAATCAACAACAAATATAGTGTAGTTCTTTTCTTTTAGAATTTAATGTGCAGCCAATATGACGGATTTAAAGCATAGAGATTTTTTTAAATGTACCTTAATAAAATTTTAAATGTCAACAAGAAATAAAAGCAACACATACAGAAAATAGCTGAAAGAAAAGAAATAAAAGTATTAAAATTTTGATTAAAATTAAATCTTGTCAACAACAAATTTAATTTCATTCAAAACTAGTTTTTATATATTATATTTTTTTTTCGTGAAATTTACATTAAAGATTTCATCGTTTTATTTTTAAATTAGATTTATATGTTCTTTTTTCTTGCATAAAATAAAAATTTTATGGCACAATGATTTCAATTTTTATTCATCGTCAAAAAATACACATCAAATTTGAGAGATGGAATTTAGTGAGCACAAATCGATATCATTTTAAAATTGAATCGTTTGAGCACACCATGCACTAAGTATCAGATTTTAAATGATTCTGTTTAATTTTTTTTTTCTTCTGTACCTATTATGTATATCATCAATTAAGGAATTTTTTATTATATTTATCTCTTTACTTTATTTTCATCATTTATGTAAGTCATGCTGGCAAAAAATATGTTTCTTTATTATGTATATAAAAGGAACGCAACGAAACAAAAAAAAATATTGCAAGGAATATTAGAGAAAATATCAGTATGGAATCATGCCGAAACACAACGACATGCACACTCGAGGAAATGAAAAACTAGATCATCTCTTTATAACTTTTTTTTCATGTGGATTTTCAACAATCATATAGAGTAGGTAATTTTTCTTTAAATTGTGTGTGTTTGTGTTTACACAAATGAATACTCATTTGAAACGGCTCGCTCCGTATCCTGAAATAGATTTGATTGATTTTATTTAAAATTAATTTTTTGAGAGAGAAAGAGAGGGATTAAATGAGAATTTTTCGATTTGTTCCGAATTATGTACCTGTGGCTCTTGCATCATCAAATCTAAATCGCATGTTTTTATTCGAACACTGCCAGCCATTGTGATAATTTGATTTTGCTGTATGCATGATATGTGGATAAGAGAGAGAGAGAGAGAGAGATACAATAAAGAGAAATTATTTGTATATTTAGTAGACAAAGACAAAAGGCAGTAAGTGATAATGATAGATGATGAATATAGAAAGAGGATAGATAAATAGAATAGACACGTAAAAGGTAGTGAAGGTGCTTCAAATTACCATCTTGTTTTTTTTGAAGGACCCACTCACCAACATTTTTTTAAATAATGTAGCCAACAATTATGAAACGTTAATTAAATGCTAATCAGAACTGTAGCAATTAAATAAAACTCATAAAGTACAAGCAACAAGCAAATAAATCAATTACTTATTAAGACTTTTTCTCTCATCAAAAAACGTGTATGTATGAGTTTTGTGTCGGTATTGGATTGTTATGATTGATTGTTTGGTCTTTCTAATGCAATATCTATTAATTAATAATTAAAATGCCTATTTATGTAAATGTGTACAAGGAGTGAGAAAAAAAAATTGAGCAAAATGAACACAATTTATGTAAATGTATAGAGTCTCTGTATGAAATCTCTGTCTATCTCTGAAGGACTAAATGTTCTATGCTGTTGTTTTTATTATCTTCGGGATCTTTTGTGAATAGATGTGTGTTTGTGTCTTCTTTTTTCCTTATGTAAAATAAAAGCTAATATTTACTTATAAATTATCAAAATCATATAAATTTTCTATGATTGCTATTTTTTTCTTTACTTCTTTTCATTCGCTAAAGTCTGTGAATTATTTTTTTTTTCTTCATTATTTTATCATTTTTTCTGTTGTTTTTTTACATAATGAATAAATTATAATTATCATTAAACTAAACTAAAGCATAATAACTTTGCACATATTTATATATAAATTACATTTATAATAGCAGAAGTAAATCAACGGAGATCATGGAGCAAATTTTTATCGATTGACTGTGATCACACAAATTAATAAATATTTTACAACCAAATCCCAAAAAAGTGCTTCCATTTGACTTCCAAAAAGCAGACTCACTTCATGTTTTCTTTAATAATTATGTTCTCTTGAATTTTGTCCATCATTGTATTGTTTAAATTTACTAAATAACTAATTCTTGTTTAGTCTCTCAAAAATGAAGAAATTAATAATTAAAAAGTCCATTGAAACAACATAACAAAAAATAAAAAGAAATAAACTAAGAATTTCATGAACATACAGCAACAGTTTTGATATTTACATCGCGATAGAGTTATGTCTAATTAAAGTAAAGTAATAATATTATCTCACATGTCGAGGAGATGCTAATGATCGAGTGTTTGCAATTACGTATTCGGTCAGCCTCACGTCCGCTACACCTCCTTGTTCAAGTGGAATTGGGTTTTGTCGGAAATGCTCGAGCATTTCAGTTATACTGGGAAACCAAAGATGTTGTACACGACATTGGCCTAAATTTAAATAAAAATATTAACAAAATGCTATCGATGAAAATTTTATTCTTACCTAAGTCATTAAGTGTCATTCGCAAATGTTTTGCACGTCCTTGGAAGTTGAATGTTAGCACATATTCTCCTTTACGTGTTTCACTTTGTCGAACGAGAAAAACACCTGCAATACCGAAAATTTCAAATGAATTATGAAAATTGCAAATTTTTGAAGTTTTTTTACCATGACTAGATACTCCACCATGAAGAACCATTGCGCTAGCGTCACTTCTAGCAAGCGTTCCATGAAACCTTAAATAAGAATGAAATTATTATATAATGATATTGAAAAAGATTTTGCTCAATAAATTACCATGGATACTCAGACATCATCGCCGTTAGGTCTGAATCATGTAAGAGATCTTCCTCCTCCAGATGAAAATGGCTTGAAGACTCAGGTCGTCGTGGAGGAATTTCGGGCTGATGATTATTATTATTATTTGTGCTATTTACATTGTTATTATTAGTATTTGTAATGTTATTATTTAAGCTATTATTTAATGTGTCTGAGGCGGCTGCTCCACTTGTTGCTCCCACTGTCGTTGATGAAGACGCTTGGGCGTTAGTCGATGCTGCCTCGTTCAACAGACAAGAATTATTGGAAGAGTCATTGAGTGGAAGTGATGGTGGCATTTGTGATGTTGGTGTACTTTTCATGCAGTATCTGATCGTCGCAAGCCAGCTTTTCATGTCTGCCGCGTCTTTTGCTTCTATAACATATTCCTGTTCATTTGCCTTAAGCACAAAAGTGTTTTCTTTATCCGGCATTTCAAGTGGAATTGTTTGTCGTGCTTCATTGATAAGTGCACAAAACACACCACTTTTAGGCTGTTAATAATCAAATTTTTTTAATATAAGAATTGACAATGATGCTGAAATTAGCTTTTACCTTAGGAGCTTTTGGAGGACTATAAAACTCGAGCATATATCCACTGACAGTTTTCACTAGCACTAACCTACACTTTTCCCATTTATTGTTGTCGTTTGTTTGATCAAGAGACTCGGGCGGAATGTAGTTTACATTTCCCTCTTTTCGACATTCTACTACAATTTTAGCCAATTTCTTTTTATTCTGACCTGAACTCGATACATCAAGATCATCCGAATGTTGCTTTTGAAATATCGTCTGAAACGGTACCTAAACAATAAAAAAAGAAAACACGAGACAGGATTAATTGGCTATTGATTGACAATAATTTGATTTGTTAGCTTACCTTTCCCTTTCGTAAAGCTTTGAAAGAAAGGCGCCGGAAGAATGGTTTGTGGTTGATTTTGGGTGAATCTTGATCTTCTGAGAAGTCACTCCCTTCACTTATAGCATTTCCATTTACACCAGACTAAAAATGATAAAGAAAAGATTTTTTTTATTAAATTTATTCATTTACTTCTGAGAAATCAACAAATTTTTTGCCTCTTTCAAATGGAAATGAAAAAAAAGTTTTATGTAATTTTTGCACATTTTGTATGATTTTATTGAATAAAAAATTAACGAGATAATCTTGACAAAAACAATTTATTTAAAAGATTAAGAAAGAGCTACAGAAATTCTTATCAATAAAATACTGAGAGAGATTTTGCAATGAAAACATTTAAAAATAAGATTGTGTGTATTGAACGATGATGACATTGACCGGATGACGAAATAATAATTTCAATTTTTAAATAGTCTTATTAAAAAGCGTTCAAAAGAAATGAAAAATTAGCAAGCTTATCACAATTTGTCATTCTTTTCACAAGAACTCTTTCTTTGTGTGTTGCGCGACTAATTTTTGAATGAAATAAATTTTAACTCATATGGACATCACTATTTATGCGCCTTTCACATTAAACACATGTGCGATATTAATAGGAAAATAAATTTCATTCATAAATTTTTTTATGTTTTGTTTCAGACAACTTTTTCTCCTCCTCAACATTTCTTTTTCTCTCACTTAAAGATTCTTCTTATTTCATCATTGCGTTTCCTTTATTCTTATTCTTATTCCTAAGCAACCAACTTGCCATGGAAATTTACAAAATATGATTTCATTTTTTATGGTGCCTCTTTCAACAACTATTTATATTCGAAAAATTAGATGATGATGATAGAATAAAGATGTATTTTTTGTTGTAGTTTACTGACTTAAAAAAACTAGAATTTTTTCTCTTTTAGAAATACATAAGTAAGATTAATATTGCAAGATAATAAGGAGTTGAAATTTCCCAATTATTTTTGATGAATTACATACGAGATTAGAAATTTAATTTAATTAGGTCTGACCATAATTGTTTTTGATTTATCTTTTTTTAGTGTTAGAATAAAAAACAATTATTTTTGTTTTAAAAAATAATGGAACAATTTTAAATATTTGCTGGTTAAGAAAATAGTTTAAATTTTTGTAATTCGTCAAGGCAAAATTACCTAACAAATATTGATTCATTTGATTTAGAATTTAAAGATTGATTTGAAGACAGTTTTATAGGCACTTTAATTGATTGACATTTAGTTCCTAAGCAGTTTTTCGTTCAATTTTGTGGCTTTAATGAGCAAATAAATCATCAAAGATCGAAGCTATTACTTGTGTTTGATTTTAGTTGTTAATAAATAGTTCATAAAGCATTTTAAAGATTGCTGGCAATGAAATCTTTTGAAATATAAAATTGGTTTAAGTTCAATATTGAAGCAATAGAAAAATTAAAGAAACTTTATTGAAAATGCTTTTTCATGCATTTGTATGCAATTTATTAAAAATTCTTTATTTTTTTCTTAAAATTATTTGTAACAAACAATAATTTATCACTTGTGATGAATCAGTTTTTTAACAGTTAGAGTTAGCGGCAAGGAAAGAAAACTTTGTGCTAGTAAAAATAGGCTTGAAATTTAAATCTAATCAAATAAATCTAAAGTATTTTAATAATATAATGACATGATTCAAATCGCGAATCAAAAGGAATGAAAAAAAAAAAAATAATTGCGACTACGATATAAATAAGATGTACATGAAACGAATAAGAGAGAGGAAAAATAAATAAATAAATCATGTTTTATATTCACAGATAAAGTTCCGAAATCGAATATTTTTACTTAGCGATTTATCTAGTTGTGCTTGTATTTGTTACTTCCACGCATTCATTACCTTCTTTTTGCATATGAAATTTAAATTTTCTCTCATTTTTTCGCACATTTATGGAATGAGTAAATGCCTATAAATCAAAAGAATGCATTATTTACATAGCGCAGAAGTTTTCTTTGCTAATATTAAATTTAAATTTTTTTCAACTCAAGGATTTTCAACCTTTTCTCGCACTTTGTTAACACAATTTATGAGAAAAACACGACACTTTATAATTTTGACAAAATGAGACATGAATGAAAGGCAAGGTGAAAGTACTTTTGAAATTTTGTTTTTATCGTAATCAGTTATTCAAGGATTTTCAAACAAATTTCAAAAATAACGATTTTTTAAAATTCAAATATTCATTTTCAAAAATTTACTTTTTGAGGAAAATTATAAAAATTTTTACAAGTATTTCAACCTTGATAACATGACAAAATGTCATTTACACAGGCTATTGGACTCTGTGTTGTTTAATTTTTTTATGCAAATTCACCTTTTCAACAATGTTATTGTTATTTTTGAGTCGTAACTCTATCAGTCTCCTCCAAGCATTCATTGCACCGGCACACTCTATTTACTGATAATGAAACAATGTGCAAGCAGCGTTCTCCAACACACAATTGGTCGATTTCTTCTTACTCACTCACTTTCAATTATGAAGAAACGTTCTTTGATAATAATTACGTATAAGAGTATAAATTTTATCGCGAAATTATTCAAGGTTCTCGCGATATTTTTACCACTCCCGCTCTTCACTTTACAATGTTGCAATAATGAAATTTATGATCACATTTGTGTTCATACATTAGCAACACACAAATTCCCTCTTAAATATTTTTCTTTTTTTGATATCAAAGAGGAAAGTTTTTTTGTGTTTTATTTTTATCACAGCAAGAAGAAAAAAAATCCGAGTTTGCACTTTTTGACTCTTCTTTTTCACTCGTGCGGTTTTTTACTCGATTTTTTTTTGAGTTCTAAAACGATCAGTATGAATTTTTGAGAATTACACTGATCTTGCCTCACAACATTCGTATGTATGCATACAAGTATGAAATTTATTCAAAAACGCTTCAGCAATTAATTAGCAATTCCTATTGGAGTTTTTTTTGCTTTGATTTAATTTTCTTGCATGATAAGTTATTTGTGCGTTTTGCATGTTTGTCCATTCTCAGTTTACATCTTCGCTCACTCATTCGCGTGTTTTTTTGAGACGGGAATGAACTTTTTTTTGTTTCAAATTGCACTGATCAGCGCAATTTACTCTATTTTCTGTCTGATAATGCCGGCTTGAGAAATTCTCTTTTTCTCGCTCTGTATACGTTACGTCTTTCAAAGCACACTCGCCGAACAAGACTGAAACTCACAAGCGAAAAAAATAGCCGAGTATGCCGCGGAGCTGTGAAGAAAAGACTCACAAAAAATTGTTTTCTTTTTTTTTTTTGTATATTTCAACGCGATTCTTTGCTGCTTTTTGAATGTTTTTCTCCTAACTCTCTCTCTTTTCTCTCTCAATTTTTTACTCTCGATATGAACTCAGTTTCATCATTGAATTTTTGTAAGAGATTAAGTAAGGAATAAAATAAAAGCAGAGTAAATTTGTTTGCTATTTGCATCTTCATTTTTGCTTATAGCAATTCTCTCATCATTGAAGAAGTTTCTATGTCTTGTGTGTGGCATCAAATGTCGTTATGAAAGAAGAAATAATATTTTTAGACAAGAAATCAGTGCGATAAATTCAAATCAATTAATTGAGCAATTGTAAATATTTAGTTTATTGCCGGATGTCGCAAATTCTTCTTCATAATAATCATATTAGCAGCATCTGTGAAATTTTTTACATATGTCTGTGTTATTTGACATTTTAGAATTTTTCTTATTTCTTCTTCTCAAGAATTTATTCATTTTAGTGTGAATTGCCACAGCATGACAAAAATCGTGTCGACACATCTATTTAGAATAATTTCAATTCTCATTTTTTTTGTTTAGTTTTTTTTTCTCTTGAAAATTCGCCAAAAGCCTAAAGAAAGAATGTTTTAGAATGATAAAATTATAAAGTTTGCTGCATTGCAGATTAGAAAGATTGAGAAACATTAGTAAACAAAAATCAGATGATTTTCTTGTTTTATTAGAATGAAACAATTTTTTTGTATTAATTGATGTAATACTTTGTCTGTCTGATTATATTAATTTATGCATTTTTTTTAGCAAATTAGAATTTTCAAATCAATAGCAAAATCAGAGATGAATGTTAAATTAGGCAAAAGTTTTACTATTTTTAGTCACACAATGAAAATAATGTGATTAAGAATGATGTCTAATCTGTTTAACAGCATATGAAATTGTAAACATTTTTTCGCGCAATAAAATATGTGACAAAAGCATATAAATAGGCAAATTACGGTAAATTATTTTGCTAATATTTTTATCCGCTTCAAGAAAATTTTGTATTTTTTAAATTTCAAATAACAAAATTTCAGTTTTACAAAAATCTGTTAATTTTTAATTTACCAAAATTTGTTCACACTAATTTCATCAATAAATTTAAATAGTATTGAATTTGGTATCAAATTATTGGCCTGAATTATGAAAATGCGCTATTAACAAATTACTGATTAAAGAAAGTTTCAAATATCTCTGTAATTTTCCACTTTGTTTCAAAAACAAATCAGTTTGCGCTCTCTTTCACTCGTTTATTCTCGGGAGAAGAAAGAAATTGGAAGAAAAGGTTCAATTGCCATTATACACAGTGAAGAGCACTGAGGTTATCAACACTGCCGCATCCAATTTTGTTCATCATCTGTGTGTTTTTTTTTGTTGAAACATTCATGAAAACAGCTTAAGAATGAGAGACAAGTACACGCGAGGAGTCTTATAATGCTTGTTGCTGCATGAGGGTGGGTGTTTGTAAAGTCATGACATCAAATCAAAATCATTCTCTTCGCGACAGCAAAATCATAATAAAGTGAAATATATTCGATGTTAAACTTAATGCTCTTGTCAAATTCATCAGAAATCATTCAATCATGAAAGCATTTATTGTTTCTCTCACTCTCATCACTTTAACTCTCGCTTCATCTTTATTATTTGAATGATAATCGTTATTATTTGCTTATAATTATAAATAAACAACAATAGTAGAGAGTTTGATAAGGGAGGATTTTTTTCTTTCTAAAAATAAGAATAGAAAGTAGTCTATGAAGGGAAATCTTTTAAGTTTATTTATGAATTTTAATGTGAATTTTTGATTAAAATAAATAATTATTGAAAACTTATTAATCTCTACTTAATTTCTTTAAACTTCTAATAAAATTCAAAGTAATTTTTCCTTGAAAAAAAAAGATTAAAAGCCATGGAAAGAGTGTGTCAATTAAATCTGACTTGGTGATAATTTTTATAATTTATCATAGTTGACTTCACCCTGCTTAAGCGCTAAATAACAAATTACTTTTTATCCCTCGGCTTTTTTTTTGCTTAATGACCCTCTGTTGAACTGAATGAATACAAAAAATTAATATGTGTGTGGTGGCGAGTTAGAAAAGAGAGAAAAATTTCTCTCGATTAGAAAATTCTTCCTACAAAATGCGTAAGGGAGAAATTAAAGAATATGAAAAATAATAATAAATTTGCGAGCATAAATCAGCTGTGGAAAGTGCGGGGAAAGAAATATTTTTATACACAAAATAAACTGTGAGCGAATTGAAATTTGAGACTGAATATTGAGCGCACGAAGGTCTCTTTTCTACTATTGCTGATAACAATACATGCCCTTTTTCCACTCAAACCGTTTTTTACTGTTATTTTTGTTGCTTCATTGTATAATAAAACTTTCGTTTAAGCACAACAGCGATACACAGAAGGCGAAATAACTCGGGGTGGAAACAAAAAGTTATCGCGCGAAATGAATTACATTAAATGGAATTAATTTAACTTGTGTATGAGTGTGCTTGCTGCAATAATTGGCATTATTGAAGCATCCCAGCGGGCTCATTTTATTTCATCTTATTTGTCTATAAGTTAAGACACACAATGTGTCCATCATCTACCACTACCACTACCCTTTTCTTTAATTAAAGAGCGAAATAGAATGACTCTAATTAATGTCACGATATTTGAGATCGTTCAATGATAATAACATGGCAAATTCAAGGACATGCAAAATTAATGTCCATGAACTCTAAAAGTTTTATTCTAGATCATGTATAAACAAAGTTCATCATATTTCATTTTTATTTACTCATTGATGCTGATATTGCAACAGGTTTCTTCTTTCTGGCTGGCAACTCACGCGCAAAACAAACATTGTCGCTTATATTCAAAAATAAATTCATTTTTCAAATAAAATGTTGCATATCTCACAAGTTGCTAATTTCAATTCTCATACGACAAATGATGACGACAACAATTGTGATGATGAGTGAATGAGAAAAAAATGTGAATGGGTGGATTTTTTGTGATTACTTTATGAAGCTGTGTTTGATTTTTTCTGAGTTAACATTAATCAAATTTTTAAGACTTTTTAATGATGTTCGTAGAACTTTTTTTTTTGAGATACAATGTTATCATGACATTTAAAAAATAATTGGAACATTTTACATAATTTTATTCATTCGTTTTTAGAATTTATAAGTGTTTTTCAATTATGCGCGTATTATGGAAGTAGAAAAAAATTATCTTTCAAAATTCTTAAATTTTGCTCTAAATGTGCTGTTTACTTATCTAAATCTATTTGTATATTATAGTTTGCACATAAAAGATAAGATATCATCATTTCTAAGTTAAACATTTTGAACTATTTGTGAATATAAAGAAAGTTTCTTGTTTGTTTACATATAGGAGTGATAACTTCTATGAAAGATTTGTTTATTTTTCATAAATTCCGTTATTTGTTCGAGCAAAAATTTTGCAAAATGTGATTTTTTGATTTGCTTTGTATAGACATGATATTATTTTCATGTTTATAATACACACAAAAAACTTTTGTTTGCTCTCTAAATCCATCAAAACAAAATTATAAAAGTATAAATTTTCTAAATGATTCATTCATTCTAATGATGATACTGTTTTACATTGAAATAATTTTTCTACAAAATATTATTCTATTACAATCCAAACCCTTTTTACGCAGTAATTAGATCAAATATTGTCAAAATGTCAATAAAACTTGTTTCGTCAAAATCTTCTAATTAATTTAAAAATTCTTCAAGCAATGAGCAAAAAAAGAAGTAAAAATTCTTTCGTTTTCACATGTTTAACTAAGCAATTTTCATTATAAAGACATTATAGCTTGCACAAAGAGCAAAAAGAAGAGGAAATCTTTTTAATTTTATATTTCAAAGACAATTTCGTGAATTATGTTTGCAGAAGGAATTCTTTTCATCTTTTTTTCTGACTGTACATGTTTGAATAAAGCAGTTTTTATATTTTATTATCTAAAAAAATGATGAAAAGTTGCCATAGGTAATTCATATTATTCTCTATTGCAAGGCAGTAGAAAAAAGCTTATCTAAAATTGGTCGTTGACAACTGATATCAAAGTGGGTGAAAATTTTTTAAATTGTTACTTTAGTGATGAAAAAGGAACATGTAAAAATGTGACGTTTTCTAAAGTCAAAATGTTGATATCATCACTTATTCAGTGAACAAAGATCCATTTATAGAAGTAGTCTGGACATTCACTTTATTAAATATCTTTCAATTTCTTTTACATTTCATTATGATATAATTATCGTAAAGTGAGAACATAACTGTTGTCCACTCACAATGACCTGAATATTGTGCCGTTTTTAGTATAAAATATGATACTTCACCAATATGTGTAAAAAACTTTTAATCATTGAGTTAAATCTTTATTTTTCAGTAGCAAATTCAACATTCCAAACTTTTTAGTGTATTGTCATACACAAATGACTGGTTATATTAGTCAGATTACGATGATCATAAAAGGAGAAAGTAATGAAATCGCAAAATTTTTTGATTATTATCTTATAGAAAAAGAAATTGAATTTTTGAAAGAAACGAGAGAAATGAAGCTAAAATTGACAAGTTATTAACAGCTTGATCAAAATTTAGTTAAACATTGATCACGATTTTACTTTTTAAATGCTTTTTTGCGAATATTTGTGAAAATTTTCATTTTGACAAAACTCGTGAGCTTGTCGAACATTTACCTTAACTATTTTGAAAAAGACATTTTTGTGTAATTGTTGAGACAATGGATAAATAAGTTTTTACGTAGTTCTAATTTTTTGGCAATAAATGAATATTATTCTAAATAAAAACAAAAATTTTTAAAGAACAAATTTTAAGATCAAGTTGAAGATCAAATTTTTAAATTTTCTCGATCGAGAAAATTAATTAAGGATTTTCATTATTATTTTATACAAAGAAAATTTTGTCAGCATTCAAATGAAGAATTTTTGTATAAAAGTTTTTTAAATATTGATAAAGAATTCATTTATTAGCTCACAAGCTAATTAAAATATCTGATCAAATAATGAAAAAAACAAAAAAATATTCAAATGACAAACAGTCGAAAGAACACGTGTGAAAATATTTTATTTATTTCAGTGACATCAGGGATGGTTTTTAGAAAAACATAAAACACGAAAAGAATTTTAATTTTTTTCTTTAAATATCTTTCAATTACGAAATTTGTTCTATAAATCTCAATCATCTCATTAAAACACACTTAATGTGACAAGTCTGATTGCTCATCACCTGAAATTGAGCGAACACGCAACGATATTATATTTAAAATGTGTATTTTTCCTTCTATTTTTAAAGCAAGCAATAGCAATAATTTCATTTAGAGAATGAGATGTGTGAGCACACACGCGTTCGTTCTTATCGCTTTTGCCGCTAAGTGTAAAGTTTTTAGGTAAGCGAGAAAGAGAGAAAGAGAGAGAGAGTTACTCAACAGTTTTGTTATTGATAATGCTCGAAAAATAACAAAATATTTTTATTCTTAGCGCCTCTCTCTCTTACTCTTTTGTTGTCTGTGTCTTGACTGTCTGACACTCACACAAATATAATTTTGTCTGTATAAGCGCAAGCGGAAGCATTGATACGATGCCGGTGTAGTTGTGTAGGTGACTATGATGAAGAAAAAAATACACAACATAGCACACACATAAGGTTCTCTGCTTTTGTGTGTACATTTTATCAATGAAATTAAAGCGTAGTAAAAGTATCATTCAATTAAATGCCTCGACCAGCAAGAGTTGCTCGCACACACAATAAAAATCTGGTGATGATAACAAAACTTTCAATGTTAATTCCAATTGTCGTCAGTGATTGCGTGGAAATTTGCTTTTATGGAAAAACTTTTTTTTTGCGCCAATTCGAAAAAATGTCACTCCCATATTTTTTTTTCTTCTCTCATTCTCCTTTTCTGATCTTCTTTCATCCGCGGTGAAAGAGACATATAGAGAAAAATTTCACTCTTACCTTATTTCCTTGCTGCACGCTACGTCGCAAAAATTCATACTCGAAATTCTCCGAAAAACACTCGATAAATTTCTTTAAGAGCTCTTTATGCGAAATTTGTGATCGAGCTTCGGGCTGAAGTGTTGAATTGAAATATTGCACGACAGATCTCGCAAAATCACTGCTTGCTGCTCGTGCGTGACGCTCTGAAAATTCAATCCAACCCGTTCCAAGCTCATTAGTCACTTCTGGGGCTGCTTCCATCTCACTTTTTCACTTTTTCTACTCAATTTTTTTTTTCTTTTGGAATTTCAAAAATTTCTCAAATCATTGCAACAAAAAAAATATTTTTCTCTATTATGGTGAGCAATGGAAAAAATAAAGCGTGAATTCCACACGAATATTGTATAAAAAAAATAAACAATCAGCGACAGAACGGGAATAACTTTTTTATTTTTACTTTTTCTTGTGATTTCATGCACTTTTAGATGTTTACTCGATTGCACTCGCGTATCTTGTGATTTATATTTGATGATTAATGTGTTTTTAAGCTTTTCCGAATCTCGAAATGATGGTAAAAATTTTGTCAACAAATTTTTGTCTCGAGAAAATTTTTTTTGCGTTGGTTTGGATTTTAAGCAATAAAACGATGAAACATTGCAGCATTGGTTGGAAATTTCAGATTTTTGAGATTATTCGGCAGAAATGAAAGTTGATTTGTATGAATAAAATGTCTCTTATATTAATCATCAAATATTGAGTAAATAAATGATTTACAACACTGTTTAGTTTTGCTGATATTTTGAATTAAGTTAAATATTTTATTCATGGGTCACACAACTTTGAAAAAATTACAAAATGAAAAAAATTTCAACATAAAAGACATGAGAAATTTTTTAGGAAATTTTAATTAAATTTAAAAGTTAGAAAAATTTTATGAATGAAATACATCTTAAAATCTGATAAAGTTGGAAGTTTCAGTTGAAGTTTTATTAGTCAAATAAGAACATATGGAATTTTTTTATCAAAATAAAGAAACTTTGTGTTGGAACATCATTGACAAGGATTTATATTTTTGGATTAGATTTATTAGTAAGAATAAATTAAATTCTAGGATTTAAGTGTCAAGATTAATTATTTGAAATTAGTTCAAAGATATTAAAAAAATGAATATGTAAAGCTTAATTATTTTATTCTAAAGTTTAATTTCTTTTAATATTCTTCACTCAATTGCTTCTTTTGAAAATTTAAGGAAATTCAAAATAAATTTTTAACTATTGTAAACAAATCTTATGATTAATAAAACAAATCTCAAGATTAAAATTCAATTTATTTAATTCAGTCTCAAATCAAAACAAGATTTTTTTTCTTTCTATTCATTTTCTCACTTGATCTGTTTAAAACACATGTGTCACAAAATTGATAAGCCAATAAGATTTTATTTTAATTTCTATGTTATTCATTTATTAAAGTTCTCTTTCTCATTTGTTGATTAGTATTTGTAAAGCTTTGACAGTGAAAAGACGTAAAAAATGCCGCTAAATAATTATTTAATTTTTATTGCTATTTTGGCATCTTTTGGTACTTATATTGTAATTTAATTTTAAGACAAAATTTTAATATCTTTCATTATTTGTTTAGGAAATGCTTTTGTAATAATAAGTTTGCTGATAAATCAGAAAACAAGAACTTCATTTGGAACTTATATTATCAACATTGTCTTTCTTGACTTCCTCATTGGAGCATTTTTAAAGTCAAGTTTTGCTGTGGAAGATGTAAATTTTATGTTTTACTTTTATTGTTTTAATTAACTTTGAACTTTTTTAGTATTTTGAAGGGCAACAAATTAACGAAACGCATTGTTATCTCATGACATCTTTTATCACTGCTTCACCTACAATCGAAGTGATGATTATGATTGTACTCTCACTTTTTGCCCTTTTTGGAACGATTAAGAAAATTTCACTTGATAAATTTTTAACACCCGAAAATACTTTTGTAAATTTATTGGTTATTTGGATACTCTGTGGTGGAATGAGCTTAATAAATCATCGAGTTTTGGGAAAAGGATTTGGTTATTCTTGTTCTGTTGATGAAGAATTGGTAAGTTTTAAAAACGGTTTAAAACTTTCAAATAAAAGAATTGTTTGAGTTGATTTATTATGACAAAAACGAATTTAAATCAAAAAATTGTTTTAAAATTAAAATTTGACATATTTTTTTTTTATAAATTTGTAAAGAACTTCTACTGAATGAATCGATAAATGCTCTAAAACGTTTTAAAGTGTAACTACTTTCTGTTGTAATTTTCCATTAATCAATTTTGATAATTTTTAATACTGAAACAAAATACAAACCGAAACAATTAATTTTTCCTATTAATTTCAATTCAATTTTTAAAAATTATTTGAAATGCAAAAACGGTCAAAAATTTAATAATAATTTTCAAATTAATTTTTAAAGAAAGTGATTTTAAAGTTAGATTTGTTCTTTAGTACCATAACTTTATGCTGATTTCTATAATAAAAATATTTTTTATATTTTTAGCTCACAATCAGTGTTTTTGCAAATTTTTTACTAATGGGACTTTTGATAGCAATTCATGTGATTATAATTGCAATAGAACAAGTGAGAAAAGTCAATAATACAATCGAAATGATACGAACGGATGGAGTTTATAATAATTTAACAGTTGAACTTCAACGTGAAGAGGAAGAGGCTGAAATAAAGGATAAGCATTCAAGGAGATTAATTTTTATCATTTCTTTATTATATCTTTTATTTTGGATGCCATTTTATTCTGTTAGAGCACATTATGAATTCAGCAATAAGAAACATAGCTTTGATCTTGTCATTTTTCAACTTATCGCTTACATTTTTGGATATTTCAATAGTACAGTGACACCAATTGCTATTTTAGTTGTTTTCCCTGAAAGTAGAATTTTATTGAACAAAGTTGATTGGGAAAAATTCAAATTTTGGAAGAAATTTTGAAAAATTTTGTGATAATGATAAACTTAAACATTTGAAGACTTAAAATTTTTTAATGAACAGAATTTGTTTTTCTAAATTTAAAGAAAATATTTTGAAAAACAGTTTAAAATTTAACGACTTTTTAAAATTTGAATTTTTAAAAACCGTTAAATTAACTAAAGGAATTTCATAACATCATTTATTTGAAAATTAGCTGAAAAAAGAAAAATAAATAAAGCAATTTTTTCATATTTTCCAATTTCTTAATGAAATGTTTAATAACAAATTAAATTTTTATTTGATTTCATTTTCTTTTTAATCAATAATTATGTAAGTAAGAATGATTTCAAAAATATTTACAACATATTGAAAATATCAGAATAGATTAGATAAAAATTAAATTTTATCAACAAACAAGAAGTGAAAAAATCAGCTAACTAAATATGATTAAGAAGCTTTTTTTTATCATATAGTCCTCATTTAAATATCATATTTAATATATATTTTAATATGCACCATTTATGTATGTTAATTATGCTTAAAGATTTTTATAATAAAATTGAAATAATAAAGCAAAAATTAGTTAAGCAGCAAATCTAACTAATAAATTAACTTAAAACATTTAATAACATGACCAGAAATTATAAATTAAAAGCAGAACGAGACAATCATTATTTTTTATTATAAAAATTTTCATTTCCGAGAAAATTTATGTAAATATCCGAATAAATGTTTTTAAAATGTATATAAGTGTTAATAGTCACATGGTTGACTTTATTATGCAAATGTTGCGCTTTCATTTTATTTCTTATGCATCATTGTGTAAAAAACTGTTAAGCTGAAAGAAATAAAACATTTTTTTTATGTTTATTAAGATTATCAGTTCGAAAAATTGTTGTTGCCTCTTGTAAAAAGTTTTCTTTTTTTTCTCTTCTGCATTCTTATTTTTAAATACTTTTATTGTTCAGTGCCAACAGATTCGTGTGTGAAATTTGAATCTAAACTCGCACAATCAGAATTATCATGATCAACATTCTCACTGGCGGCTGCTTGTTGAAGCATGTGTAGCATGTTGAGCAGTGGATCTGAGTCCATATTGCCGCCAGCACCTGCCTCTAAGCCAACATCATCAGCTGTAATTTGTCTTAGTGTTGGAACGGTTGTTGGCGTGATTTTCCATGGATAAGTTTCGCGAACATACAAACACGGATCTGTCCATGAATTGCCTCTTCGTCCATAAAGTTGAACACCTTCTTTAATGGCATCAACAAGATAAGGCGCAAGTTGATGATTCCAGAGATCGACAAACCACTTTTGCGATTCATCTTCGCTTAATGGACATTGAAGGAAAAGTTGTGGACCAATAGTGACATCACTTGAGCTGTGGTTCTCTAAGAAAGTGTTTACATGAAGCCAAACACTTGGGAGCCACTTGAAAACTTTTTCCATTTGCACTTGCTGTGTTGATGTTAACAGCTCATGATGGAAAAGTCGACGACGTAAAAATCGTCCGAGAAAACCTTTGACTGGTTCCATATGGTTTGCTGTTAAGACCTAATTGTAGAAAATTATCAAAATTAATAATTATTTATTTTTAGAATTATGAAAAATTTACCCATCGGAAATTATGATGAAGTTGTAAATTTGTTGTGTTGCATGTCGCTTGAGACATTGTCCCAATAATGCACGGAAGTTTAGCAGCCGGTCCAGCGCTTAGTAGACATGAAAAGACATCACCCAATGCGGATGCATGATGAAGGTTATCTAAAATAATGACTAATGGAAGCTCTTCAGCTGCATTATTGATTGTTGCCTGCTCAGCTATTGTGCCCAAATACTGCTGCAAATTTGATGACTTGTTGTCGACACTAAAAAATTATTTTATGAATACAATGGATGTCAATTAATAATGAATACAGTGAGTTTTTTTGTGCAAATTTATCATAAACTTCTTTTTATAATTTAACAGTTTTCAAAATAAAGAGTAAAATATGTTTTTAAAATTGAAAAGTCTTGCGGAAATAAATATTTTTAGAAATTTAAAATCAGTTTTATAAAAATTAAATTAAAATTACTCACTTAAAAGTAGCAATAGATTCTGCAGGATTTCGATTCGATTTTGCTACTAAAAATTCAGCAAGTTTGTGCGCAAGGTAACTTTTTCCAGTGCCTTTTGGTCCACATAAAATTAATCGTCTGTGCTCAGTTAACAAGTTGATGTAGCGATGAACAATTGATCTTGGTATAAGCGAGTCAAAAGCCAAACAGCCAACACCTTGTAGGCAAATGTAGAGAGTTTTTACATTTCCAATGATGTAGCCACATGGCAACAATTCTGGAAATCCCATTTCAGGCCCTCGCTTTGCTTCACCAAGATGATAAGAAGTAATTGAGTCAGTATTAAGACCCAAATTGGTTCCTGAATCAATTCTCGATAAATAATCTTTAAATGTCTTTCTCACAATATAATCTAAATTTTGCCATGTTGTTTTGCCCGAAATGTAAGTATAAGCGATTATTGTCTCAAGTGAGCTCATGGTATCGAAGCCATTTTCACGACATTTGTCATGTTTTTGGTCTTCTTCATTAAGCATATCAAAATATCGATCATAAGCATCAGATTGACCAAGAAATACTGCAATAGCAATTTTCTTTCCATCAACTGGATCTGCTACATCTTCTGCAGGTGTTGTAAGAATTTCATTTGATATTGAAATTCTTTCGATTGTTGGTGAGAGATCAGCAATGATTGTAGGTGAAAGTGGTGCAGGTGGTGGATCAGGAGCTGGAGCTGGTGGCACATTGTCTTCTTCTTCTGTCTCGTCTAAATTCTGTGGAAGTTCAAGGGGCGGTCGATTCATTCCACTAGCATCAGTTGCTAAACTATACCGTCTTGAATCACGTTCTAATGATCCACTCGGACTTGCTGGACAGCCTAATGAAGCATCTGAACTAGCTAATGATCGAGTCGTCACAAGTCGTTGAAGTCGATCATTGTTTTGTTTTAAATTCATCATTTCTTGTCGCATCGTTCTCACTGTTTCTTTTAATGTTTCCATTTGTGATGCTTGCGTTAATGCCTCAAGTCGAATATCTGTCAACACCATGTCTTTTTCTCTAAGCTGTTTCTTTAAATCTTCTACTACAGGATGAATTTCAACTTCAACTGCATCAACAGGTTTGGCATTTTCGACAATTGGAATGTATCGATGTGGGCTTTTGGTGGGCGAAGATGGTGGTTTATTGATGACATGAGAATCATTCGATGATGATGACTTTTGTGGCGTAGGAGGTAGTGAAGATTTTGAGTCTGATGACTGACATGTTTGGCGATTTGTTTTTGTAATTTTGGCATTACGCGAGAAAGCTTTTGTAAATGAACTTCGAAGCTGTTTGGAAAGAAAAATTGAAGAAAATTTTATAGCTAACTTATTTAAGCATGAAAATTATCAGCTTATGTGAAAAAATGCTCAATTAACCTTTGTTTAGTAAATATGTAAAGGTTCTAAATGATTTCTGAGTAAAAATTCAATCAATCAAAAACTTACCCATCCTTTTTTCTTTTTCTTTTCTTGAGCTGATCCGTTTGAACCATTCGAGGTGACTGAACACATTGAGTCGGTGCTATGTTGTCTCTGCATGTTGCCATTTTGTTGTATTTGTGAATGCTGCTGCGGTGCTGCTTGTTCATATTGTTGACCATTTAAAATAGACTTTGTTGGACTTCCATTGAGGATCTTTGATGATGATCCGTTCACGTTTGCTTGCACGCCCATACTCTGCATGTGTGCTTGCGTTAAACCCGCTTGAATTGACTGCTTTCTCAGTAGCTCAATTGTTTGACGCATTTCAGTTATTTCAGAGTCCTAATGAAGAATATTATTAATAAAATAAAATTTTGGTTTTCTCTTATAGTAACAACAACCAGACAAGAACAAATAAAAAGAAACTTTGATAGCATGCCAAACATAAAACAGAAAAAGAAATGTTCTTATTTTACCAAAACACATTGTACCTTTTTCTCAGTTGTTGCAGTCAATTGCTGCAGACGATTGGTCATATTTTGTAAACTCTGCTCGAAGGCATTTACGACATGAGCCTATAATTAGATAAGAAATACCAAAAAAATATATTTACAATTTACTCTCATTGTATATCTTGCTTAAACAAGATGCTTGTTATTTACTGTCATCAATATAATACAGCTTTTGTCATGTTTCATTCATTTATTCACACACATGTGTGTTCAAAAAGTATTCGAAGATGGGAAGGAAGAATTTGTGTTTAATCTACAGCTGAATGTTTCTTTTTAAAATATTTAAAGTTTTTGTTTTTTGTTCTGTTTGTTTTGGTTTTCATTGAATTTCAATGACATTGAAAAAGGTTGAGTTGAAAAAAGGAGGGAAATTAATCAAATTAGTGAATAGAATAAATGATTGAGGTTTTTATTTGAAAGAATTTTTAAATTTTTAGTTTATTTTTATTATAAAATAAAGCTTTAGTTTAAGAACACTGCAGATGAAAATCTTTTTATAATAAATTTTTAATTCAATTTAGTTTTTTAACGTAAAGATTTTTCAATACTTTTTTTAATTCAAATTCTTATCTTTTATTAATTATTTTTCTAATGATTAATTAAACCAAAATTTAAAATTGTGTCTGAGAAATATTTTCTAACAATTTAACGCTTTAGTCATAAAAATTGCTTAGAAAAAACCTCAGAGACTAATCGTAATAATAAAAAAATTCACCTGATATTTCAATTTAAAAATCAAGAATCACCTGTCTTTCAATACAAAAACCTGCTCAAGTTACGGAAGAAAAATCACAAATCACAGACAGACAAAAAATAATTAATCAATATGAAAACGAAACAAGTGTGTATTTACGCTCTCGGCTTTCATCATTCATATTTCTCTTTCTACTGATAGACATCAGCGATAGCCATAAACATAAACGTGATTTGTGATGTTTGGGCAAAAATAAGCATGAGAGGAAAAATATCAAATTTCTCAATCGTTGGAGGTCAATAAATGGAGAATGGAGATAAAATTAATTGGCCCGTCTCGTCACATATACTCGGCAGATGCATAATATCATCATGGGAAGTCTACATAAGTCAATGGGTTAAAATTAGCATAATGGGATTATGCAGAGTGTGTATGTTTGTTACCACCTTATGAAGTGAGCTTTATTCGACATAAATCAGCTTTATTTATGTCAAATTAGTGAGATGGAGAGATTAGTATGAGTAGCAACTGCCTACGAAAAATATCACCAAATAATTTCCGTCATTTATGACATTCTTCCGCTTGAAAGCATTCAGTTCTTGCCTTGCTTATATAACAGGAAACGAAAGAAATATTTCTTGGCATTTTTGTTATTCGAATGTGGTGCGAAATATTTTTATTGACACGCAAGAAGTGCGAGAAAAATGTTATTGCTTAATCATAGCAGTCTATGGAAATATGACATTCAAAATCTGGCAGTTGATAAATTTTAAAAAACAATAACATTAACAAAGATGTAAACAAAAGATAGAAAATTTTTTAAAATTTTGTAAAAAGTCAATCAAGTAAACAACGAATATTCAAATTGTTGTGTCTGCAGATTTAAATTAAATTACAGAATAATTTTTAAATAAATTTTTATTTACAATCTATTTTGCTTTCTTTCAAACCAAAACAACAAAATCTTCTTTATAATGTGTGAACTTTTATATTTTTCACCTATGTTTCTTCAAACATTTACGCATAATTATAAGCAATTAATGGAGATATCGATAACATAGAAAATTACACTTTAGTTTGTGTAATTGAGATGCAATTTGTGTAGGCTGTCGTGAGAGCTTTTCAATCAAGAAATAACTCCTTTAATTGACTGGCGCGACTCACAGTTGCACAGTTTTGTTGCTACTTATGCAGATTAGCCATCTAATGTTTGTTCAGCACTTACAAGCTACTTGCTACTCATTTACTTCTTAGTTTTTTATGCACAAATGGTCGGTAGCAGCATTAAAATAATTTTTTTTTCATTTAAGACGCTTTTAGTTGTTTCGCTGACGGCGTCAATTCAATCATGATCTAAATGTATAATTTTTATATGCTATTATCGATTTTGTGCATATATTACATGAGCATTAACGACTAACCAACTTTAATGGCAGCAATTGGTCAAACATGAGTGAGTGTGGCCTGCAGCATATTTTATGTGTCCTTAGAGTCATTAAAAAGTGACAAAAATAGTTGAGAAAAGTAAAAATTTAATTAACAAGCTCAAACCAGAGTTGTTACAGGCGAGTTCGCCTGTTTTTCGCCTGTTTTGTCTATATCAAAAAATCAAGCCTTCGAATGGATAAAAACTTTTTTGTATCTTATTCTACATATCTTCACCTTAAAACAAGGGTAGTTTGAAATTATTTGGTTGAGTCTTAGCTGAGTTATGTCAATTTAAATGTTCGCCTGTACGAATTTTTTAATTTTTCGCCTGTTTTCTGACAGGCGAACATTTAAAATTACATAACTCAGCTAAGACTCAACCAAAAAATTTCAAACTACCCTTGTTTTAAAGGTGAAGTTATGTAGAATAAGATACAAAAAAGTTTTTGTCCACTCAATGTTTTGATTTCCCAAAGCATTAATATTAAAGCAAAACAGGCGAACTTTAAAAAATTCAATTAACAATGCTCAAACTAGGTCATTGGACGTATTATAATAATATTGTATAAGAATTGATCAATTACAATGGATATATTAGCACATATGTAGCAATTGAATCATTTCAAAAGAAATAAATACAATAAAAAAGAGTCAGATAATCAATTGAAGTAAGTTTCATAAAAAAATGTGCGATGAGAGCTGTCGATAAAGCAGTTTTCTTGGTAGTTTCATCTTGATTGTAAAACTCACGAAAAAAATTGAATTTATTGATTTACCGCTGCATTTTTTGTGTGTCATGTGCTGGTGTGGGCTTTCCTTTCATAATTGATGGGCGCGAGGAAAAATGAGATATTATATAGAGGATAAAAAAGAAGTATGATGGCGTGAATTTTGGTCACATTATCTTTCTCTCATAAACAAACAACATGAATGCGAGTTTTTGTGTAATTTCTAATCTGCCTTTATTAAACATCAATCTGACATGCATGTAATTATCTAGCTATGCATTTATAACACTTCCAATACTTTCCTGTACATTGATTTTTTCTGGATTGTTAAATGAGATAAAGAAGCAACAACAGTAGAAGAAGCTTCATAAAAACCGGTCACATTTAACACTTTTCATTATGCAAATTTATTACATTTGCAAGAGATTGAGAAATTATTATTTTATCAATGGAAAAGAATTCTTCTTTCACATTAAAGTGCGATTTCTTGTGGCTTCTTAGTTGATTAATTACGTCATTAGACTTGCTAATTTTTAATGGGTTTTGAAAGAATTAGATTTGTGTTAATTAGAAATTAAGAGTTTCTGCTGAATATTCGATTTGGTTCAGTGATATTGATTTGATTTCAATTATTGAAAATGAATGAGAAGTAAAAAATGAAAAATCTTTTTGTATTCGCCAAATGTTGTGTTTTTCTAAACTTATACTGTTTATTAATGATGATTATAGACAGTTTATTTGATTATTGATGAGTTTTAATGGCTTTATTAGTAAATTTTGAAACAATTTCTTTGTTATTTACATTTTTTGTTGTTAAAATTTTCTTTGTTAAATTTTAAAAAAATTTTTAACCGTCAAAATAAAATAAAATATTTTATTACACTAAAAGAATTTTTTTTTAATTAAAAGATTATTAAACAAGTATAATGTTCAATTAACAACAATTTTTATCCTGTCTATCATAAAAAAGTCGTAAACTTATAATTTTTACAGTTCATTCATAACATATGGCGTTTAGAAATTACTCAACAATTCAATTATTGACAAATTATTTTATCACAGTAAAAGCAATCTCCTTTCTCTTCATTTTCAATTAAATAAATCAAGCAATTTAATTAAATAACACATTACCAATTTGTATCAATTAGTCGCAAAAAAAGAATGAAATAAAATAAAATAGATACTTTTTTTTCAATTCACGCAACAATTTTTTCACACTCGCTTATTTTACAAACTAATCTTTCGATCACATTAAAGACTGTCAACGAGTTTATTTCGCTTCGTAAGAAATGAGATCGTAAGCAGATATCGATTTGACAGAAGAGCGTGTGTACGAGAAAAAAAATAGGAAAAAGGCAGATTAGAACGAGATTATTAATTTTAATGTAAATGTCAGTTGAGTTTTTATTGCACCACATCCACTCACACATTCAGTGGATTTGAGATCTCAATTTCAGATTAACATTCTGCATTAATCGTTGGTTTCAATTAATAACTGAGATCATAAAAATGTTTCTTTTTTTTTTGAGAATTAAAGCGAGACAAAAGGTCTGCATATCAAATTGCGACTAATAACAAATTTGATTAACTGAAAAATTCGTTTCACTCTCATTCTCGATTGCGGTTTTAGTCGTAGGCAAAAGTGATCTCTCTTTGTATGTTTGTTTCATGTTTTTGTTCCGTTTCTAAGACAATTAATCACGAAAAATAACAATTTCTGACTATAGAAGATTAAGAGATTAAATATAAGAATTACAAACACTCTTGGCTCAAGGTCATACAATAATAAAATAATAAAAAAACCCGTGAAAATGTTCATAAAACGACACGACATTTACAATACTCTCTCTCATGTTGTGAGCGCTGATTTGCTTCGCACAGAAAATGTCATGTTAACCAATAAATATTAATTTATTAAAATGCAAGAAAAGAATTTTATCTCACTCTCCTCAATCTCTTTCACACCATTCTTTGTGAGCAATTGTGTCAATTCACTACAATGAATGATATTCAATCTATCTAAGTTCAAGCATCGATGTTTTTTGGTTTGTGTAGGCTGCGGACGATGCAAGAGAGCGAGAAAATTGAAATTGTTATTATTAATAATTTGCATTTGATTGAGTATGCGAAGAAAAGAGAGTAATAAAATAAAAATTGTGAATTTATTCATAAGTCTTTAATGTATGTCGATGGAGGCAAATCTCATTTTTCTAATCTTACTGTATACAGAGCATTCAGGATGGAATTGTGAAATCAAAAGTCTTTTTTTGCCATTTGTTTCATGGCAATGTCTTTCTAAGCAACTGAAATTAATGATTCTTGAAATGTTTCAGCTCAAAGCGATATTTTTTTGCCTTTTTTTCTTGCGTGTGTTCAAAAACGACCAATAAATATTGCTGCTTGTTGTTTTAACATATGTATTCTGTATGAAACATAGCTTTGGCACTCTTTCTTGTACGCGATTGAAAAATTGCCTCTTTGTAGCTTTATTAATCAAGAGAGAAGGAAAAAGAATTTTAAAAATCAGATAATTGCTGTTGTTTTTGTTTCTTGCTTGCCTCATAAAAGTCGAATGAAGGTGTTAATGATGGTCAATATTCGAACGCAGTGAGTTCAACGAAATCTTAAAAAATATAAAATTCATTGAGTTTAGTTTAAAATTCCTAACTGAATTCTAAAGTCAACAGCGTGCACATTTTCACACCGCATAGTCATCACTTAAAGGCAATGATGATGAGATTCTCTTAATATAAACACACAGTCATCCAACGACCATTGTTTTCAATTCTAAAACATTTATTAACTCATCAACTTTGTTTGTTTATTTTAGACGTTCTTAATTGACGCAAAAAAGTCTTTCTTTTATTATCATTTAAATAAAATATCTTAATTTTCTATTTGTCTAATTTTTTAAAAAAAAAATTTAAATGTCTCGCGTAACAATAATGTTTAATCAACTTCTCATTCAGCAATTATTTAATTATTACCAAAAATGGTTTCTTGTTTCGGCACACAAAGCACAAAAGAGAGGTGACAAAAAATATTAAAATTTCAGGTTTTGCCATGTGAAACGCCATGACAAAATATTTGCAACGGAATGTACAAACACTTGTCCAAGAGAGTAAGATTGAGATTTGAATGGTCGCATGGTTAGTGTACAAATAATAAATTGTTTTCATCTCACGCTCTCGTGCGATGTCTATGATATGCCAAATATTGTCGAAAGACAATTTCGCTTCGCCAACTTGAATGTGCCAAAGAGCGAATTAAAAAACGTGTTTTTTTCGCTAAAAATATGATGACTCGATTGTATGATTATGATTTTGAATTTTTGATTGTGAAAGAGTGTTTAAGATTGTTTGCTCAAGAAATCGACAAAATTTTGACATGAACGCTTTCTCAGCATGAGCACTGGAGCGATAAGGCATCATAATGACAGTCACATACATGTTCATTATCAAAATATTCCAATCGCTTATTTTGATACAAAAGAGAGAAAAGATTTATCTTAAAGTCATTATTATAACTTTTTTTTCTTTCTACTTTTGCATTCAAAGTTGGAAAGAGATAGTTTAATATAAACGAGATGTGATTTGATAGAGAGAAAAAAGATCGTGGGGAAAGAAGAATTTCTTAATCTGGTTGTTTATATCTTTTTAAAATAAAAAAAAATTGTTGCTATTCTGTCTTATTATGAGAAATGTGAGATTCTAGAATGATATTATTTAATAGCTTTCCCTTGTAGCGAAATTCTTTTCTTCTTTTATTTTAAGAAGAAGAAATTATAGAAATATTCCGAAAATATTTTGATAAACTATTTTAATTTATGATAATTAAATTATTTACAAGTTCATCTTTGCATAATTGATCACAAAATACGAATTCAAGCATTTTAAAATTTTTAGTTTTGGAATTGTGTTCATGTTTTCAAATAAGAGTTTTAAATTTTTGATAGCAGCAACAAAGTAATCATTGCAAAATTCTTAAAACTCAAAAACTTGTATTGATAGTATCAAAAATATTTTTTATACGCTTTGTCGAACTTCATAGACTTTTCTTTTAAATCAACATCTTTTCATTGAAAATTCTTAATATTTTTTAAAATTCAAAACTTAACGGAAAAATTTAAAATTTTCTATAATTTCTTAAATTTCTTCTTTTAATTCATGAATAAAAGCAGAGTTGTTAGGTACTCGGTACCAAAAAATTTATATTTTTGGAAAAAGTTATTTTATTAGGTTTTTTTTCTTATTTCTGCTTGTAAACAACGAGAAAAATAAATTTTTTGAAAACTATTAAATTTCTTGGGTTCTATGCCCTTAAAATCATATCTA